>JAOTRH010026136.1:0-21563 GCA_034768845.1 Heliamphora exappendiculata | reverse complement strand
AGAGAGAGAGAGAGAGAGAGAGAGAGAGAGAGAGAGAGAGAGAGAGAGAGAGAGAGAGAGAGAGAGAGAGAGGTTTTGCTCTTAATTGAGAAATTTGTTCATATACAGGTATTTATATGTAGATTTTGTTTTGATTTTGTTTTAGATTGGAAAATTTGTTTATATACAGGTTTTATATATATAGATTTTGTTATGGTTTTGCTCTAGATTGGGAAATTCGTTTCTGTTCATAGTTTATATATATGTTTTTTTTAAAATTTGGACGTTGAAATTTGCAATTGAAAATTAGGGTTTCTGTTGAAATTTGAGAGTTAAATTTACTTTTTGTTAAAAAAAATTATGAACCCCCCTAAAATAAGGAGTATAATTAGAGTTGTGAATAAAAAGTTGGCTCTCTAATAGCTATTTGAGTAAATTATGGGGAGTGTGATTGGAGATACTCTTAGACACATGTTCTCCCTCTACATGGATTACAATGTTTTCTGTAATGTTCTACAACTGAACGTGGTGTGTTTGCACTGATGAGAGAGAGAGAGAGAGAGAGTGTGTAAAAATTGAGATCTTATTGTTTGATTCAGTCATGAATGGCAACAAACATCTGCTATTTTTCTGAATTAAAGAATCTCAGTCATTTTCGTTTTTCAGTAGGTTACATGGCTTGTTTATCTTGTTTGTTTTCTTTGAAAAAAAAAATGGATATGAAATGCATGTGGATGCCTTGGCGAGATGGTGAGGTAATACTACTCCATAAAATGGATTTGATATTTAGTGCCAAATATTCCCTAATTTGGCTTGTCCCATGGATGGTAACCCATTCAGTAATACTACTAGTTTGATTTAATGTCTCAGTGGGTATTTTTGAAGCTTGGGTTCCTTACAATGCTGAACTACTTTTTATTCTATTAATCTGATCGTAGAAATCTTGGAGTCCATTTTATTTTAATGTTTTCTTTTGTTTTAATTTTGTCTTAAACATGTTGATGTTTTATGAGCTTGATGTTTTAATTTTGCTTTAACTTTCTCCAAAACCTCAAGCTCTTAAATCTCTAATATGGCTTTTTCATATAAACTTGGTAGAATCATCTGAATTTGTTGGAGTTAGGGTTTGTAGTTTTCTATCTTTGCAGGATTTATTTGTTAAATCTAGTGTATTTTAGCTTTATGATACATGTATATCAGTGGAATTATTTAAATTCTTGTTATTGAAATTTATTTTCTTTTCCCTTACTTGGTTTGTTGTGTAATTCTTCAACATTGACAACTTGAGGTTTTGTTTGGATGATGAAAAAGCAAAAGGAAAATAATTGGATTGTGAAATTCACTATCAGAAACCTTAGAAGAAAAATTGAGAAAGGTGACTCAAATCTAACTTTGTGATGGTTATGATTCCTGATTTTTTATGAAAATTTGTAACTAGTAGTTTGTTTTTCAACATTGGCTGCCGCAATCGATTTGGAGGCAAATAAGTAATTTATGAAATATATTAAGAATGAAATTCATGTTTTTGTCTTTACTTGTGTTTTTTTCCTGAAATTTTTTAGATGCAAGGTAGTGGAGCACGTTTGTTGTTCTTCACAACAACACGCATTTCTGTTTTCATTTTATAATTTTCCTATGAGTTGAGGGCCTCACCTCCAATCTGTATTGGGGGGATTCGGGACTTAGGAACTATTCACCCTTCAACGTTTTCCTTCTCAAGAAAAAAAAAATGCAATTATACTTGTGATTATATTTTCTCATTGCATGAATGCATTTTTTTTTCTTAGAAATGATTTTTCTAAAAAAATTTATGTGAACACCCCTTTTGAACAAGCAATTATGTCAGTATCATATTATAACAGTGAAAATTATTGATATTTGTTCAATAGTTTCTCTTATTCATGAAGTGTATGTGCATATAAGAAATGTCAGTGCTTATCTGATTAGTAATGTCAGTGCTTAAACAACTGTGAACCACCACAGTAATTATGTACTTAAATAAACCAGTTAATACAGAACTGAAACTAGCAAGTTAAGCTTTTAATCTTCAAGAAATCATTCATACTGAGGGGGATCGAGTTCCAACCAGGGCCACGTGGAGCACACGTGAAAAGCCGTACAGCGCAACAGGTTTTTTCACCACGGCACGTACCTCGGCATACTCATATTAGCTTGGGCAATAAGCCGAGCTATGCGGGGCAGTGCGTTCGTACTCTAGAGACCTTGAGACATATGGCCCATCCTATGCCTTAGATTCGAGTTCAGAAAGAGTTCGGTCCCGACCTAGAAGGCAGGGGAGCTCGGCATCATGAAGAGGAATGCTCGGCACTCATGGCCAAGCAAGACGAGCTGTATGAACCCTAGAGCCGAGCTCGAGGGTTGATAGTTGGGATCAATGTCTTACGATACGCGTATCAGGAGTTTGCGATAAGTTCTCAATGGTAATTAAATCAACTCTGGGGCTAGGGTGTCAGAGAGAGTTGACTTAGCCAAGACTAGATTAGGTTTGAGTACTGATCGACAGCTTGATATGACAAAAAGTATTTGTAGAAAGATCTTGCAGAGAGATCTAATGATGGCACTGATAAGTCACCATCAATCCATTAATTGCTATACATAGATAAGAGAGAGAGAGTACAACCCGACCTGCTCAGGCCGAGTCGGACTCCAATGGCGGGTCAAGTATATTTCTTCCTATAAATAGTTACCACATTGGAAGACATACGTATGCTTTCTTTTTACTAGCCAAAACTTTGTCGAAATACTCTCTCAAGTTCTTCTCTCTCTTTGTAACCCTTGCTTGACTTGATCGTCGGAGGGTCCACCAGCGGACATCTCACCTATTTCTTGTGCAGACTTATACGTGGAATCATTCCCTGACACCTCAGTCAGCTTGGACGGGACCAGTAGATCCCAATTCTTATCCTCTACAATTTGGCGCCGTATGTGGGAAATATCTAGAATGCCTCCATGGCTAGTCGAGGAAACCACAATCATGAAGAGCTGAGAGAACCACGTGCACCACGCACAGAAGCGTCACACGCAACTCACCGTAGAAGGGAACACTCTGTTCCCTCCAAAGTTCATGTTGGTGGAGCTAGGATCAACCAAAGAAGGGAACACACTCATGTTGGGGGCTCCCATGAAACAACGCCTTCTGAAGGAGATTACCCGCACGTTACATGATGCAACAAGTGTTGGCGGGGTACCAAGACGAGCTGAATAGGAGAGACCAACAACTGGTCAGGCTCCAACAAAAGCTCCACGAAATGAGGGCTTAGGCGAACTGACGCTCACCAGGAGCTTAGTCCGAACATGAGCAGTCCAACCACGAGAGGTCCAACAGGGATCAAAGGAGAGGCATTGCTCGGCCTCAGGCATGCCGTAGCTCGAGGAGGGATCCTCGACTTGATTGACATGAAGAAGACCCTGAGAGGAGTTGCGTCTCAGGCTTTAAAAAGAGGAGACAGGGGCAGACACAGACCTCCAGCAACGCTCATGCGCCAGTCGTACGCCGTGATGAGCACAACAGTAGGTTGGTCAGAAGATCGGGCGTGCGGAGGAGAAGGAAGAGCTCAAGCAGTGGCTGAATCTCCAGCTCGAGGGATGATTACAGCCGGGCACGGGGAGGTTGGCTCAAGACGTGGCTCGGAGGGCACTGGAGCAGATATTTGCCTCTCCATTTACAAGGGAGGTGGATGGAGCAGATCCACCTAGGAAATTTTAAACCCCAAAGTTCAAGCTCTATGATGGGAAAACTGACCCTATGGGTCATATTCGGCATTTCAGACAAATGATGGCAGTTTGGAGCGGAAATGATTCCCTGATGTGTAAGATTTTTCTGTCCAGCTTGGCCGAGATAGCTCTACGTTGGTTTGACAAACTCCCAGCTGGGTCAGTTGGAAGTTGGAGGTAGCTCGCCGAGCTATTCGCAACAAGGTTCATTACGAACACTCGTCAGCCTAGGGAGATTGACTCTCTGCTCGACTTGAGGAAAGCTGAGAATGAAAGCTTGAGGTCCTATACTCGGCGTTACTAGGAGACCTTTAACGACATTGATGATTGCAATGAGCAGCTTGCCGTGGTCTCTTTCAAGTTGGGGTTGGATAAAACCCACAAATTGAGGCATTTCTTGACCAAGAGGCCTGCTCAGGGCATGGCCGTGCTGATGTTGGGAATCGAGCAGTACTCCAAAGTCGAGGAGGATATGGGAGGCTTGAGTAATGAAACGCCTGCCCAGGAAGTGCAGAAAGGAGCCCGAACAAAGAAGAAGGAGAACAAGAAGGCCAAGAAGAAGCCTGATCGGGAAAAGGAGCATGAAAGGCCAAACAAAGTATACGAAGTGGCTAATACTGTGTTCAAAGAGCCCATAAACAAGCTCCTCAACCAGATTAAAGATAAACCGTGGTTTGTCTGGCCTCCGAAGATGTTCACAGATCCAAGCAAGCGAGACGAGAAGAAACACTGTGCTTACCACAGAGAACATAGGCATTACACAGATCGTTGCCGAACATTCAAAAGTTTCCTAGAGGAGCAGGTGATGGAAGGGAACCTTGGGCAGTATATCGATAAAAAAAAGACCCAGGTTGAGCAGCATGTTCATGCCGAGCAGGGTAGAGGAGCAGAGGAACCGGTGGAAATTATCAATGTCATATATGCAGCCCTTAGGCCGAAAACGTTGAATGAGGTAAGGGGTGAAAGCCGGAAGAGGGCACATCGGCGCGAGGTTATGCAGACCCAGCTTGGGCAAGGTGGTCCGAGCAAAAGAAAGTCTCTAAGCAGTGAGTTCTTGGCAGGAGACGTGACTTTCACTAATAATGTCGACCTGGAAGGGGTTGAACACCTGCACAACGACGCACTCGTTATAACCCTCTAGATTGGAAGGTATGACGTGAAGCGTATCTTAGTCGACCAAGGAAGCTCGACGGAGGTGATGTATGCCGACCTTTTCCAAAAGTTAGGGCTTAAGAAAGAGGATTTATTGAAATGTCACACTCCTTTGGTCGGGTTCAACGGTAAGCCCGTTCTGCCAATGGGGAGAATCACACTGCCGGTCAGGGCAGGCTACGAGTTCAAGAATATTGAATTTTTGGTGATGGATGTTCCATCCATCTACAATGCTATATTGGGGAGGACTTGGCTTCACCAGCTTAAGGCTATCCTCTCAGCATATCATCAAGTCCTGAAGTTCCCAACCGCTAGGGGTGTGTGGAAACAATCCGAGGAGATCAGGCAGCGACCAAGCAATGTTTTATGGCTGCAATCCGAGGAAAAGCGAGCTCGTCCAGCGATGAGCAGATGTGTGTGGTTGAAGTTCAAGACAGGCCACTCTTGGAAGACGTGGGGAGAACATCAACAGAAAAAGTGGTGGAGCCACTGAAGAAGAATATGTTGAATGAGGACGATCCTGATCGTTTCTTCTTGCTCGGATCTCATATGGCTAAGCAAGATGAAACTGACCTGGTGAGCTTCCTCAAATCAAATGTGGAGGTATTTGCTTGGATTCCTTATGAAATGCCAGGTATCGACCCAGAAGTAATGCAGCACAAATTGAACGTGGATCCCTTACACAAGCCGATAGTCCAGTGCGGAAGGAGGTGTTCGGCTCAACACTTGGAGGCCGGAGCAGAGGAGGTTGAGAAACTGCTCGAGGCAGGGGCAATAAGGGAGGTGCAGTACCCCCGATGGCTGTCTAACACTGTGGTCGTGAAGAAGAAAAATGAGAAGTGGAGAGTCTGTGTTGATTTCATCGACCTGAACAAAGCCTGCCCTAAAGAGTTGTTCCCACTTCCCAAGATTGATCCGCTAGTGGACTCGGTGGCCGGACACGGAACCATGAGTTTCTTAGATGCGTATAGGGGCTACCACCAGGTTGCATTGAGCCCAGACGATCAAGAGAAGACTAGTTTCATCACTCCCAGAGGATTATACTGCTACAAGGTCATGCCCTTTAGCTTGAAGAATGCTGAGGCAACCTACCAGAGGCTCGTAACTAAGATATTCCAACCTATGCTAGGTCAGAGTATCGAAGTTTACATAGACGATTGGTAGTGAAGACCGAGCAAGAACAAGATCATTTGACCGACTTGAGCAGCATCTTTGAGGTGCTGAAAACCTATAAACTGAGGCTCAATGCCTCGAAATGTGCATTTGGTGTACAGTCGGGCAAGTTTTTGGGGCACTTGATCAGCAGGAGAGGGATCGAGGCATATCCCAACCAGATCGCAGCAATTCAGAACATACAACCCTCGAAGACAGTAAGAGAGATACAATGATTGACAGGGATGGCAGCAGCTCTGAACAAATTCATCAGCAGATCATCAGATAAGTGCCATCTTTTCTTTCAGTTGTTAAAGAAGGGTAAACATTTTGTCTGGGGGGAGGAGTGTGCCTGCACTCCGAAGATTAAAGGAGTACTTGAGCTCGGCTCCTCTTCTATCTAAGTCCTTGTTCGGGGAGGAGTTATATATGTATCTTGCAGTGTCCGGACATTCTGCTAGTTCCGTTCTGGTCATGCTAGACATTGCCGAGCAACTCCCAATCTACTACGTCAGCCATACCTTCCTCGACGCCGAGACCAGATATTTGCCCATAGAAAAGTTATCTTTGGCTCTGGTCATGGCATCTAAAAAGCTGGCCTAGTACTTTTAAGCGCACAAAATTATTGTTTGGACTGCACACCCGCTTAAAGCCTTGCTACGCCGAGCTGACTTCTTTGGAAGAATTACCAAGTGGGGAGTGGAGCTCAGGGAATACGACATCGAGTTCTGACCAAGAACAGCGATTAAGGGGCAGCTCTTAGCAAACTTTATAGCGAAATTCTCTAGACCGAGCTCGGTAGTCAGTTCGGCCTCAACCATGCTCAAGCCCGAACTGGGGGGGAAGGAGGATGACCAAGTAGGAAAAAGTGGGGAATCCAAAGCCACGCCAACAATGCAAAAGTGGAGGTTATTCACTGATGGCGCTTCAAATCAGAAAGGCTCTAAAGTAGGGGTGGTCCTCATCTCCCCAAAAGGACCAGTAATAGAACATTCCATCAGATTAGGATTCCCAGCATCCAATAACGAAGCTGAGTACGAAGCGTTACTCGTAGGGCTCAGGAGTGTCGAGCTCTTGGGCATCAGAAAGTTAAAATTTTTTTATGATTCCCAACTAGTGGTCAACCAAATGACTGGGCAGTACAATGCAAGAGATAACAGGATGGCTACCTACCTGTCTATAGCACTCGAGCTGGTCAAAGGCTTTGAAGAGGTACAAATCGAGCAGGCTAGTAGGGAAGGAAACTCTCACACTGATGCCCTAGCAGCCCTCGCCTCAGCAACCGAGCTCGGGCTAAAGAGGACAGTGGAAGTATAGAAGCAAGAGAGCTTGAGCATCGAGACGACAGCTCGGCAGGTTTGTGCCATTGAAGACGACCAAGAGCCGAGCTGGATGGATCCCCTCATTAGATTCCTCAATGATGGTCAACTTCCCGAGGACAAGAAGGAGGTTCACAAAATCAGGCATAAGGGAGCACAATTTTGGCTATCCCCCAAGGGTTAGTTATATAGAAGATCCTTCTCGGGGCCTTATCTATTATGTGTCCATCCAAACAAAGTCCAAGACTTCTTGTTTGAGCTTCCCGAAGGATTATATGGGGGTCATACTGGGGGAAGGTCTATGGCGCACCGAGCAATAAACCAAGGCTATTGGTGGCCCTACATGCAGAAATATGCCCAAGTATATTCATAGAAGTGTGAGAAGTGTCAGAGGTTTGCACCCTTGCATAGGCAACTAGTCGAGGAACTTAGTCCGATCACTAGCCCATGGCCCTTTGCTCAATGAGGATTGGATATTGTAGGGCCACTGCTTAAGGCACCCAGTAATAAAAAGTTCCTAATAGTAGCTACAGACTATTTTTCCAAATGGGTGGAAGCTGAGCCCTTAGCTAACATCAGAGATGCAGACGCAAGAAGTTTTTATGAAAGAACATCATTACCAGACTTGGTATTCCGCGTACTATAGTTGCAGACAATGGGAAGCAATTCGATAGCATTTTGTTCAATACATTCTGCTCGGGCCTGGGAATAAAAAATTATATCTCAACACCCTCGTTCCCTCAGAGCAACGGCCAAGCAAAAATTTCGAACATGACACTTCTATCCGGGCAGAAGAGAAGGTTGGAGAAGGCCAAAGGAAAATAGGTAGACGAGCTCCCATCGGTATTATGGGCCTACCGAACAACACCTAGAAGTTTTACTAGGGAGACACCATTGCCATGGCTTATGGTTTGGAAGTAGTAATCCCTTTAGAGGTTGGCTTGCCCACTATTAGAACTGAAGCCTTCGAGTCCGGGAATAACGGCCTCAGCATTGCTCGAGACTTGGACCTGGCCGAGGAAAGAAGAGAGCAGGCTCTAGTCAAGCTGGCAGTCTACCACCAACAATTTGCAAAATTTTACTACAGACGGGTGAACCAGAGGGGCTTCCAGGTCGGCGAGTTGGTTCTCAGGAAGGTCCTCCTTAATACAAAGGATGCCCTTGATGGCAAGCTAGGCCCGACTTGGGAAGGTTCGTACAAAGTCACGTCAGTTGCAGGCACGGGAGTGTACAGCCTTGAAGATATGGAAGGAAAACAAATTCTGAGGCCGTGGAATGCACAGAATTTAAGAAAGTTTTATCATTGAAGCTTCAAATGTATATTTGTTCAGGATAATGAATGAAGAGGATTTTTCAAAAGTTTGTGCATGATTAAAGACATCGCAATAAAAGTCCCAGATGACTTCGAGTCATGCATGGGCAAGAAAGTCCTAGCCTGGCTAGGCAATAAAAGTCCAAGATAACTTCGAGTCATGCTTGGGCAAGAAAGTCCAGGCCTAACTAGGCAATAAAAGTCTCAAATGACTTCGAGTCATGCTTGTGCAAGAAAGATCCAGCGCGGTTTGACAGTATCGGTACGACCGAGCAAAAAAAACCTAAGCCGACCTTGAAGGACTTGGTAATTTTGAGATTTCTACATCTCATTCCTGGGTGAGGGCTTGTTCGACAAATCGTAAGGTTTAGCCCGGCCAGGACTAAAAGGACCATTTTTAGTCCGAAGCATCATCGCTCGGTCATATACTGCATAGCTCGAATTAGTTCCAAGTGCTTAGGTGATCTTGTGAAATCGTTAAGCTCCTCAGTTTGGTACAATCTAAGTGTGATTGAAGTCTGTTCAGCCTCACAAAACGGTATGAGGCCGAGCTTCATAGACTTGCATAAAAATTAGAAGCAAAGAGAAGGTAAGTGCAAGAGCAATAAGAACAGCGGTAGCAAGAAAATGAACAGAAATCTTCTATTAATAAAATAGAATTGTGTATAGAGCATGAGCACGTCGACCTCACAAATGGATCGAGGCCGTGCAGGGTAGATTTGAAGAAATTCAAAAAAATGTAAAAAATGACAAAATGGAAAAACTAAGCCGGCTCGGCGGTGTTATCAGGCTGATGCGTTGGCCCCTCTCGAAAAGCCTCCACCTATGCAAGAATGCCAAACTCCTCCTCAACAGCTCTAGTGATGTCCACGTGGGCCTCCTCATCCTCCATCGTCAGATCAACCGTGACATTGACAAGAGAGGTCGTGCGTTCGGGCCACAGAGGCTCGAGCTCTTTGAATTTGTCGTCGCTGCCCGAGTTATCAGATGCGAGCTCAGGAGGTGGGCGAGGTGGCAGATCGGATTTTAGTTGTTCGGGAGGAGGAGCGACCTCGACCCTTGTTATCGGATCAGCCTCAATGACCAGGCTTGGCGGGATGGCACTTCCAATCAAATGTGCTAGTTGGTCGAGAAACGGTATGGGTGACTGAATTCACGGGACCGTCCTATGAGGCTCGAATTCGGGGTCGATCATAGCAGCGGTAAGAGCAGCGTCCCACCCCATCTTAAAAAAGGAGTTCTGCGTACTCATTACCTGAGCGGCGTACACGTCTCCGGCCTTCTCGTACCCTTCGTTGAACCTCTCATTCGAGACCCGGGCATTTTTGGATTTGAGGTCGGCGTTTTCTTGTTCAAGTGCAGCCCTAGTCTTGGAGGATGCATCCAACTGACCGATCACTGAGGCAAGGTTGGCCTCTTGTTCTTTGATTGAGTCCAAAACCTTGGTAGCTCGGACTTCAGCCTCATCCTTTGCCACATAGGCCTTGCCGACCTGTGCTTGAAGGACTTTCACATCTTCCCTGAGCTTGAGGACCTCTATGTGCAGGAGTTCGTGCTTCTCGTGTAGCTGGCTGCACCGATCGACGGCCTCCATTCCCATTTGAAGGACCTGTTCAGCAAAAGAGAAGTTATAAAAAGATAAACACGACAGAAGATATGTACAAGTGATAAAGAGGTTAGTTTGGAGTTGAAACCTTACCACAATCAGGTGTTGTGCAGCCTGCTTGCACAACGCAATTCTGGGAAGGGCCACATAAGAAGCTGTCTTTTGGAAGATAAAGGCTCTTCGTCAACGCCCATGCCACGTGGTGGCTCTCTTGCATGGAGTCTTGAGCAGTAAGAGGAATACCACGGTGAGCTGGGGAGAAAGTTAGTGGTTCCTCGGATGAAAGCTCGGATGGCAGCCCGGATCCCTCAGTCCGGGTCGGCACAGATGGGGTGGGCGTCTCGATTCTGTGCCTCATCTTCTGTTCAGCCACCTCGGAGGCGATTGCCCTTTTCCTGGAGGCTTGAGCAGGCGGAGGCGCTGGAGCCCAGGGTGATGTGGGGGCACTCGTGACCGTCACCGTTGGTTGGGAGGATGTAGCTCCGATTAGGCGGGCAGGAGTGGTTAGCCTAGGAACTCCACCGAGTAGATCAAACAAGTTCCTCTGCGACATTTCTATCGCTTCGAGGACTGTACGGCTGGTCGAGCTTGAGGATGGCCTGCTGTTCACCGCTCTGGAAGTGGAAGCTTTCGTCCTCAGACCTTCCTCTTCAGTAGCCCCCTCAACGGGGATCAATCGGATTCCAAAATCTTCTGGGTGGATGAGAACGCCGTTGAAGAGCGTCTTGAATGTCTGGACGTCTTTGTCCCAGTCCAGCACATGGTGTAGGTGGTCGAGATTTATCCGACCGTCTCTTCAGTCCTTCTTGTCCCTGATGGCGTTGGTGTTGCAGTAGGCACCTAAAATGTTCAAAACTTTAGACCTCGGGGTGCATAACGAAGCGAAACACCAATTACATAGAGTACGAGGGGGAGGAGCTCGACTACCTAGAGTTCCAGCTCTCGTGGGGCCAAGCCGAACACGCTGATCATGGACGCCAGGACTGAGCTACCAATTTCCCCCAACCACAAAGAAATCGTCCAGATCACCCTTGTGCAAATTTTTAAGTCCGAGCATAATATTTCGATTGTCCTTGGCCTTGAAGTAGTACCTATTCTGGCCCTTTGACATCTCGAAGATGGAATAGTAGTATTGAATCTATTGAACATCGAGATCGATGCCCATGTACCGATTCTATAATGCTACCCCCATCAATATAGAGAAAATGTTGGGGGTAAGCTGTGCTGGGCACTGCCGATAGAAAGCTAGAGTCTCCCTCACAATGCTCGGGAGTAGGAACTCCAGTCTAGACTCCAGAAGGGCCACTAGGGGAAGACGGCTGCCCTGGGCTCCTATGTAGTCTAGGTCTCTCTATCAGTTGCCTGGCGTATAGTGACATCATCAGGGATTGACCTGGCTCGGCGGAGCTCAGCTAATGCCTCTGGCGTGTCAATATAGCGCGTTAATCTCCCCATTCTAAAAAAAAAGGGGTCAAGATATATGAATATATACACAAGTATAGCTTCCACCTCAACAACACCGCCACTGCTGGGGGTGGCAGCGGTGGCGCCAGGGCATCCGTGGCATGATCCAGGGAGCCTGGCCTCCACTACGACGACGATAGCCACGGTTCTTGAAAGAAAAAGAAGAGGAGGAATGGGAGGCCGCCGGCAACCGTGTTGGTGGCGTAGCGACGGAAGCAAAACGAGCTTAATTCGGTGGACTTTAGGTAATTTAGGTCCACCATAATTGGGCTCTTCTCCGAAATTACCACCGCAGCAGGATTAGGTCCACCGAATTAAGCTCTCTCCAAAATTACCTAAAGTCCAAGCTATCGAAATTAGAATGCTAGCGATGAACCCATGGTACCCAACAATATCTTTAAACCATTTCAAACACCGGAGACGCACCCAGGGTGTATAAGCCAAAATATTTTTAAAAATGGCAACCAGGGACGCCCTAGACTTAGAATCAAGAACGACAATTCAACATAGCCCATCCCAACAACGATTTGCACAGATGGACTCCAATATGCCAAGATACAAGTGATAATGTTAATGATGTATAATATGGATCTCAAATACAATCATCTATAGCATGACAAGATTCATAATACAACGACAAAGCATACAACACAAATATGTGAAGCATATGGTACAATTCTCAAGATATGATTCAACATGATAGTATGAGTTTTAAATCATCATGCATTCACTTAAAAACACTAATCAACTAATTCAAATCAATTATCATAAAAAAAATCAGGTCTCATAGTAAAAGGTACTCAAAGATACACTGAGCAACTTTTAAGACAAAAAATCAAGTATTAAATTAAAAAGGCCGACAAGGTTTTAGGGTATCTAGACTTAGAATCAAGTTATAATTTTTAAATACCATTTAGATAAAAATATTTACTACAATTCTTATGTTTATTACTAAGGCAAAAACCTAAGGGAAAAAGGTGTACAAAACATCCTAAGAAAAAACGGTTCAGCACTTTTCTCAAGATTTTGTCAAAAAACATGCTTCTGTTGGTCTCGATTTTTGAGTATCAGATCAAGTCCAAATGAACCCATCTTTCATTATGTTCTAGTTCATCATGTCCTCTACAAATTTTATGTTTAGAGCTAATGGTAGTTATTAGGAACAAGTTACACGTTTTGGCCATTTTAGAAAATAGGTTCTATCAGCCATCCAAACTCAGCAGAGCCAGTTTTGGACAGAGGATTTGAAACGATTTTGGGGTATCATTCCGAGACTTTAAGGTCTGATTTTTGGGTAGTAAGTACTTCAATATGTCAGCTACAATGTTTATATAGACCACATTTGGAATAGGTCACTAAAAATAGGAGTTTTGGGTTATATAAAAATATGTGACAAGAATGTTCTTTAAGGGCTGAAACTCAACAGAGACTTTCAAAGGGGTTTTGATTTATCAAAACTCAATATTTTATGCTCATTTTTGGTGGGTAGATGAATGATGGAAAGTTTACTTCCTTCGTTAAGATTTCAAGAGTGTACAAAAGAATTCATAAGATCACTGCAACATATTACGATTTCAAAATCGAGGGAAGATGAACAATGGCAAAGATTTTATCAATGTCGAATGTTTGGAGCGGTTAATTAACAAAAAATTGATATTGAGTTATACAAAAGAAGAGTTAGTTCAAGGAGGTTCAGCTTGAATCAGAGGAGAATCAAATGCAAATACCAGTCATCATTGAGGCGTGAAAACTTGAGGACAAAGGTATTTCCTAGGATTGAATTTCTAATAGGATTATCAACAAGACTTAGGTGTGTAAAGGTTACCGACAAACGACACCTGATGGTACCGTTGAGGACTGAGGATATAAGAAGGAAGGATATGCAATGAACTTCAATCAAGTATAAAAGTTGATATAAGGGTTTAGGGTAAATGAGAAAAGAACTTATAAGGATGAAGTTATGGGGTTCTAACAGTGGCTCCCGATGTGATATCTAAAATTTTTCCTAGTGTGTACTCCCGTCTACCCCCTTAAAATAAAATATCTTGTTGCATGAATCTCCAATCTTCAATCTTGATGCTCTTACTCGTCCTTCGCATGTAGATTCCTTGTAGCTTCTGATCCCAATGACGTCCTAACACGACTCGCTATAAGACTTAGACGCATCAGATTTTAATTCTTATAATAAATAGATGATAATTATAATTAATACAACGCACCCTACAGAGCTTCTACGCAAAAAAATTCATGGTTTGTCACAACCCAAGGCTGGAAAGTTCACTAAACCTAGGTTCTGATACCAACTGTGATCTCCCGTCCTTCGGGCACATCGGGACATGCATAAGTATAGATAAATGAAATATTTTAGCCATTCATTCGTATTTGAATATCATAAATATTATATCATTAAGAGTTTGAAACTGATTAAAAGTACATAACGATTACAGTTTAACAAAGGACTCAACAAAAATTTACAATACGCTCGTAGAAACCAAACAAAAAGAACAAAAGGTAAAAACTCAATTCTTCAGCTAGCATTGTCGGGATCGACTGGCTCCTGCCACTCACTCTATTCTTTAATTCCATCTTCTTCTTTGGGGGCGAATTTATCAAAGAACTCATCACACTCACCTATGACACGAATGCTATGAGCTAAAGCTCATAAGTAAATTTTCTAAACCGTCTAACAATCTCACAACAAAATATCCCACAATATATATCGTATAATATCTAATACAATTAAAGGCCAAAGAGACAAACAATTTAACATTTCCAATATGGTAAATATATATAAGAACAATTGTGCGAGTGCGTGATGCAGATGAATGCAATGCAGATGCCCAACCCGACTTGTATCTAGAAATAAAAATAGGAGTTTCCCTTTAGGACTTATTTCTATTACTTGTATGGACTTATTATCATTATTGCCGCCTCAAGGACTTATTATCATCGCCGTAATGGGACTTACTGTCATTACCGCCTCAGAGAGTTTTTGTCATCGCCGTGATGGAACTTTATATTATTGTCGCCTCAGAGACCTATTGTCATCGCCGTGATGGGACTTGATATTATTGCCGCCACAAGGACTTATTGTCAATGCCATGATGGGACTTTATGGGATTATCCACATTAAAAACTAGGATGCTCGCTTTGTATCAACCCAAGGTCTAAATTACCAAAACTGGAGTGCTAGTGATGAACCCGTGGTGCCCAATAGTATTCATAAATAATAAATCTTTCTTTTGAAATACCAGGGACACACCCAGGATGCTCAGAGGGAATATATCCCAAAATAGTTACAAAAATAGCTACAATGGACGCCCTAGACTAGGAGCCGAGAAAAGAATAATTTCAATATAATCCAATTCCCAATGAAAGATACAAAAGGGACTTCGATAAGCCAAGATGCAATATATGAATGCTCATGATGTGTGATATGCTTCTCGTGTACAATTAAATATAACATGGCATGTAAGTATGGTATGGTACAATCTATGAAAGCACAAAGTACAAGCGTGTAAAGCATAAACCATGACTTATGCGGCATAGGATCGAACTATCGGCATGGGTTCATTTATTCAAAATCACCATTTTCATACACTAATTATTCACCAAGTTCATATAAAGTTCATAGAATCAAGTTTCACAAAATAACACACCATTCGTACACTTAGCTAAATTTAGGTAAAAATTTAATTACTAAATTTAAAGTTGCGATAGTGTTTTGAAGTACTTAGAAATTGATTTAATTTCTGAAATTTAAACACCAATTATATAGAAATATTTTCTACAACTTTCATGTTTAGCACTAAGGTTAGATTCTAGGGAAAAATAGTCATTTGAATTAATTTAGGAAAAACCATTCAGCACTTTACAGAGAAAAGTGCAGAATTTAGGCCTCCGTTGGCCACGGTTTTGGAGCATCAATTCAAGGTCTATGGTCCTGATATCTGGTGAGGATTTAGTTTAAGGTGCCCCTACAAGTTTTATGTTTTGAGTTTGGGCAAGTTATTTGAAAAAAGTTTGAGATTTTGGCTAATTTATAAAAAGGGTTTAGTTAGTCTAAAAAGAGTCTACAAAGTGGGTTTTCAACAGAGAATGCTCAAAACATTTGGGGTATTATCCGAGGGTATTTTGGGCTGATTGTTTCTCAGTATTTTGGGCTAGGTATTTTGGGCTGATTGTTTCTCAGTATTTTGGGCTGATTGTTTCTCAGTATTTGGGGTATTATCCGAGTATTTTGGGCTGATTGTTTTTAGAATCGAGGGAAGATGAATGATGGCAAAGATTTTATCAATGTCGAATGTTTAGAGTGGTTAATTAACAAAGAATTGATATCGAGTTCTACGAAAGAAGAGTTAGTTCGAGGAGGCTGGCTTGAATTAGAGGAGAATCAAATGCAAATACTAGTCATCATAGAGGCGTGAAAACTTGAGGACAAAGGTATTTCCTAGGATTGAATTTCTAATAGGATTATCAACAAGACTTTGGTGTATAAGGGTTACCGATGAACGACACCTGACGGTACCGTTGAGGACTGAGGATATAAGAAGAAAGGATATGCAATGAACTTCAATCAGGTATAAAAGTTGATATAAAGGTTTAGAGTAAACGAGAAAAGAACTTATAAGGATGAAGCTTTGGGATTCTAACAGTGGCTCTCGAGGTGATAGCTAAAACTTTTCCTAGTGCATACTCCCGTCTACCTCCCTTAAAATAAAATAACTTGTTGCATGAATCTCTGATATTCAATCTTGATGCTCTTACTCGTCCTTCGCATGTAGATTCCTTATAGCTTCTGATCCTGGTGATGTCCTAACTTGACTCGCTATAAGACTTAGACGCAGCAGATTTTTGTTCTTATAATGTATAGATGATAATTATAATTATTACAATGCACCCTACAGAGCTTCTACATGACAAAATGCATGGTTTTCCACAACCAAGGCCTAAAAGTTCACTAAACCTAGGCTCTGATACCAACTGTGACGCCCCATCCTCCAGGCACGTCGGAACATACATAAGTATAGATAAGAAAAATATTCTAGCCAGTCATTCATATTTAAATACCATAAATATTATATCATTAAGAGATTGAAATTGATTAAAAGTACATAATGATTGCAGTTTAACGAAAGATTAAACAAAAGTTTACAATACGCTCATGAAAATCAAACACGCTCATGAAAATCAAACAAAAAGAACAAAAGGTAAAAACTCAATTCTTTAGTTAGCATTCTCGGGGTCTGCTGACTCCTGCCACTCACTCTGTTCTTCAATTCCGTCTTCTTTTTCGGGGGCGAATTTCTTAAGGAACTGATCACACTCACCTGTGGCACGAATGCCATGAGCCAAAACCCAGAAGAAAATTTTTTAAACCGTCTAACAAACTCACAAAAAAATATCCTACAATACTCGATACAATTTAAGACCAAAGAGACAGACAATTTAACATTTTCAACAGGTAAGCATATATAAGAACAATTGTGCGAGTGCGTGATGCAGATGAATGCAATGCAGATGCCCAACCCGACTTGTATTTAGAAATAAAAATAGTAGTTCCACTTTAGGACTTATTTCTATTATTTATACGGACTTATTATCATTATTGTCGCCTTAGAGACTTATTGTGATCGCCGTGATGGGACTTGTTGTCATTGCCTCCTTAGAGACTTATTGTCATCGTCGTGATGGGACTTTATATTATTGTCGCCTTATGGACTTGATATTACGTGTGTAATCTCAAGAGGGAGGTGAATTGGGTATTTAAAAAATTTCTTAGATAAAATAATTGAATACAAGTGTATGACCTTTATAATATCACTTATTTAATTCACAAGCAAATTTTATAACTAATACCTTGTGTTGAAATGTTTAAGAATAAGCGTGCACAAAAATTAAATCTCTTGTTTAAACAAATACAACACTATAACAAATTATAGTATAGCTTCAATATTTTTGAACGTAACTTTAAGATTAAAATGTAAGTATATAATAATATTTCTTTCAAAGTGAGCTTAAAAACTTTTTTAGTTTTAAGATACGAAGGATGTATACTTTTGTTCAGCTCTTGTTAATTAATTACAACACTTTTCTTATTTCAACAAAATAAAATATAAGTGTAGGTTTACTACAACTTGCAAGTATGTTTTAAATGAAAAAGATTTAAGCACAACTAAGGATGCTAATACTTGAACTTCTTTGAACAACTTAAATCTTGCAAGAGAATTTTCAGATATATCTTCCTATTATTTAAAGTGTACGACTAATCTTGATATTAGAAATAAACGAACAAAACTCTTTTGAATAAAAAATGTGGGTCTAAAACTTGTTGATTACTAGATTCAATATAATTCTTGTAAGTCAAATATTTGAATACACAAAAATATTTTGTTATAAAATACGTAAAGTTTACAACTTCTAGCTATTAAGACTTTTGTTAGTTAAAGCAAATACAAGAATAAATAAATAATAAGTAATCAAGTACAAAAGTGTGTGTGTGTGTGATGTAATGAGAAACAACAAGATAATAAAGAATGTAAAGCAAGAAGAAAGTGACACCACGAATTTTACAAGGTTCGGCGCAACGGCCTACGTCCTTGCCTCAAGCCAACCGTTATGAGGATTTCACTACCTCTCTTTCAATAGGCGGAGGAGCCTCTCCTTAGTCTAGGCGGTGCAACCTCTACTTGAGAATGTATCCTTCTCAAGTTAAGCCAATCCTTGCAGGCGGATTAGCCTCTTTTAAGAATCACCTTTCTCAATCACAAGTATGAAACAAGAATGATAAGGGTGTACAAAGATCGCTCCTTGAATGAGCAACTACAATAATGAAACTCTAACTCACTTCTCAAGAAATGAAACAATGAAGCTCAATGAGAATCTATATGAAAATGCTATAGAATTGAAGTGCTAAAGAGTAGTATATGAGAGAATGAATGAGAGGGATTGAGTGAATAAAACAAAGAGTCAAGGCCTCTATTTATAGGCTTCCAATTCAAATTAGCCGTTGGGCTAAATTAGGACGTGTCAAACTAGCCATTTTCAGAATTTTTCAAAATTTAAACATGTTCGATCGACTGAAGAAAGTCATTCGGTCGACTGAACCAAGCATCGGTCGACTGAACCCATAGGTTCGGTCGACTGAACTTATGTAATTCTAAAAACCTATTTTTTGTAGCATGTTCGGTCGACTGAAGCGTTGAAAAACCAGAATTCAATGTTTCCAAAAAGGTTTTGATCACTATTTGATTTGAAAAAATTATTTTATGACTTTTTAGGATTCTTATGAGCTTCAAAGAAAAATTTCAAGAGAAAATGAATGTACAAAGGATCCTAAAAATAATTACAACTTGTTCTTCATTCTTCAATCCTTTAATGTCTTGATTCCGCAAAAACTTGTCTCCAAAGATCTTGATTTGAACTTAAGCGTCATGGTTTTCTCTTTGTATCTTGAATTATGCTAGTCATGTATGTCCTGAAATCAATCTCAATTTGCACAATTTAGATTTATAAGTTTGTTATCATCAAAATCGATTATAGAAGCCTTGTTAGGCCAACATGACTTATTGTCAATGTCGTGATGGGACTTTATGGGGTTACCCACATTAAAAACTAGGATACTTGCTTAGTATCAACCCAAGGTTTAAATTACCAAAAGTATTCATAAATAACAAATCTTTATTTTGAAACACCAGGGAGACACCCAGGATGCTCAGAGGGAATATATCCCAAAATAGTTACAAAAATGGCTACCACGGACGTCCTAGACTAGGAGCTGAGAAAAGAATAATCTCAATATAACCCAATTCCCAATGATACGAAAGCCCAATATGCAATATATGAATGCTCATGATGTGCGATATTCTTCTTGTGTACAATTAAATATATCATGGCATGTAAGTACGGTATGGTACAATCTATAAAAGCACAGAGTACAAGCGTGTAAAGCATAAATCATGACTTATGCGACATAGGACTGAACTACAGGCATGGGTTCATTTATTCAAAATCACCATTTCCATATACAAATTATTCACCAAGTTCATATAAAATTCATATATTCAAGTTTCACAAAATAACATACAATTCGTACACTTAGCTAAATATAGGTAAAAGTTTAATTGCTAAATTTAAAGTTGCGATAATGTTTTGAAGTACTTAGACATTGGTTTAATTTATGATATTTGAACACCAATTAGATAAAAATATTTTCTACAACTTTCATGTTTAGTACTAAGGTTAGATCCTAGGGCAAAAATGTCATTTGATTTAATTTAAGAAAAATCATTAAGCACTTTACAGAGAAAAGTGCGAAATTTAGGCCTCTGTTGGCCACGGTTTTGGGACATCAATTAAAGGGTTATAGCTATGATTCTTAGTGAGGTTTTATTTTAAGGTGTCCCCAACAAGTTTTTTTATTTTGAGCTGGGGAAAACTATTTGGAAAAAATTTGAGATTTTGGCTAATTTATAAAAAGGGTACAGTTAGTGTAAAAATGGTCTGCAGAGTTGGTTTTCAACAGAAAATGCTCAAAATCGTTGGGGTACTATCCAAGGGTATTTTGGGATTTTTCTCAGTATTTAATTTAATTTAATGTATTTTGGGATTTTTCATGTTTACCACTTTCAGATTTGGCATTTAAAAATTTAGGTTTCTAGTCTCACAAAAATGTGTGATAGAAGGCTCTGTTTGTCACTAAATCTCAACAATGACTTTGGAAAGTATTTGGACTTATCCAGACCTCACATATTTAGCTCATTTTTGGTGGACAGAAATATGTCCTCTACAAGTTTTATGTTTCATGGCCAATTGTATGAATTGTTTGTCAAGTGTCACAATTTTATTTTTTTTATACTAAGAATCGCATGAAGATTAAACAATTTTCCCAAATCAAATCAAATCAAAAATTAAATAATATATATTAAGATATGACAAAGTAAGGAAGAATAGAAATGCTATATTAAATCAAACCAAGTAAAACTTAGTAGACAAGAATTCAAATTTAGGTCAAATTGACACATCGTTGTAAAATAACTTAATTTAGCCAAACTCTCAACACATAAATAATTAAATGGTGCCAAAATAATTATAAATCACCAATATATTATACTAATCATAAAATAAATAAGTTGTATCAATTCCATAAAAAAAGTACCCAAAATTATATATTAAGTTAATTTTTGGACACTTTTCTTAACAACGTAGTATAAATACATCACTAAACCTTTATTATTTTAATAATAAGCCTATGTTTGGCCTAGCTTTTTTAGAAATTTTTTTCTTAAAAGCCTTTAAAAAAGCCCACTGATTTAGCCTAAGTTGACTTTTTTTTACATCTTTTTACATTTATTTTTTTATAAAAAAATAAAATCAAAAAGCTAAAAAACCTTTAAAAAAAGCTAATCCAAACACAAGCTAAGTCACAAAAAGCATATTTGGAGCCCAAAAATCTGCCATGGATGAAATTCCTAGCTCACACATACTCAATTTGTGTTGCAAATTACTAAATTGTAAGTGTCATCATTTGGCCCGTTAACCTGTTATCTGGCCCAAGCCTACTCAACTCGTTGGGGTGAAGCCCGACCCAAGCCCGATGCTCGTGCGGGCCGAGCCCGCTCAAATAGTATTCGAGCCAGGCTTGGGAATAAGGATTAAAACCCGCCCCACTCGTTAGCCCAGCTCGTTAGCTCGCCGAGTGTCCCGCCTAGTAAAAATTATTTTATGTAATTAATAAAATTATTTGACTAATAAAGAATTTGTTTAATTCTTAAATCCCAAAAAGTCAAAAAGTTTTAAGTTATTTCTATTACAAAAAAGAAAGAAAAAATTAGTATTTAAGTTT
>JAOTRH010026125.1:0-21563 GCA_034768845.1 Heliamphora exappendiculata | reverse complement strand
TAAATAATAAATTTTAATTAAACTAATCAAGCGAATAAATTATAGTGTTTTAATTAGCTTTTATTGCTACTAGAAAGTTTCAAGTTATTTGTAACATTAATAGTTAAAAATTTTAAATGATACACTTACGTAGAGTTTTGATTTCTTGCTAGACATTGAAATTTTTTCACCGAAAGATTAGAAATTTGGGATCGAAAACGAATAAATAGTTTTATTGGGCATAAGTTGAGGTGAGATGCTTAACTATTATCTTGAACATAAATGCAGTATTATTTTGAATATAAATACATGTGAGAGTGCTTAAATATTATTTTGAACAAAAAAATGCATGATTTATGCTTTAAATTTGTTTTATATTCATGTTTTGAAGCATAAAAAATTATGATAGAATGATTTTTTATTCAAATGCCATGATATTTCTAAATATGCTATATGTACCTGTTAAAAAATATGTAGTTGTGATATAAATATTTTGATAAATGTCACTGATATTACGAGACGCTGTTTCAAAGTGTTAAGTTATAAGGGTTTTCGGCCCTTTATATCCCGTTAGGGGAGGTTGCCCAATTATGGGTGTTTGTTCTCCTTATAGGGGAGGTTTTCCGTTGAGCGGGAATTTTTGCGTTAAAGGCGTTGTGGGCTAGGTCCCGGACAGCACATACCACTCGTGCTTGGTGGAGAGTGGCCCTCATTCCATCATGTTGCTATTCGTGCATTGAGAATTGAGGTTCCGGTATTGTCAGAACTCTCAGTCATGAGGTTAAAGACTACTTGGTCACTGCTGGGTATGAGTTGCAAATGAGACATGATTATTTTGCATTGTGGCGGTTATGCTAGAAACTTTATTTTGAGACAGTGAATTCTATAATGTGGTTGTTGAGCCTAAAGTGCTACTTTTATTAAGATTGAGAAAATTTTGTTATAACTTGTGAGATCCTAAAATACCTGATAAGGTTATTTATGAAATTTTATGACAAGTGGATGCAATATCTTACTTTTCTTATGGAAAGCATAATGTTTTAGTAGATTGATTGTTTTCTATCTTGTTCATATAATACTAAATGCACTCTCCTGTAAATTTTGTGGTTGCACATCGCAGGGATAGCTAGAGTTGGTCTACCACAGTTGTTGGGTTCATAGACTCAGGCTTGCAGTCAAGTGTCTTTTTGCTTAAATCTTTAGTAATCAGGACCTGAAGTGCGAAATTTTTGTTAAGTATATATTCCAGTTTGAATTTATGGAAAAACGTATCCATGATATGTACAGCTTCTTTTGATCCTATGAATGGACAATTACAAATTGACCGATATAATTATTCTTTAACTGTGTTTATATCACATTAAGTTTTGGCCCCGGAGAGAGGGTGTGACATTTTGGTATCAGAGCCCTAGGTTTTAGATTCTGTAGACTTGTCATAGTATGGTCCGTGGTGGACCGTAGGATAGATGTGTCATTTCACGGTTTGGCATACAGAGTGGCTTAGACCTTGGGTTGTCATACCTTTTCCTTCGGGCGTCTGATTAACTGGCTTTGAGGTCCATTTGGGAAACGCGTTCTACAGGCGTAGGTTTCTGATTGGAAGTCTAAGTTATTAGATTGGGGAAGGGGACCCTTGTGTTGTTAAACACTTTGTTTAGTAGCTTATTCCTATCTTTATACCCTCAAGACGAATTCTAGTATCGGACCCTAATCCATACCTATATCATCATAGGGTGAAGTATAAAGAATTCAGTTAGAGTATCGTTCATTATGGGTTAGTTAAACGAGGTACAACGATACATGTCTACACAAGCGGGATCGATACTAATCAAATTGATGAGCCAGTCTGATCTAATAGTTACGATGCTAAAAGCGATTAGAAGACTGGCGAAGCAGAATGCGAGATGGATGGCAATGCAGGCAAAACGGACTAGACTGATGGCTCTTGAGATGAATAATTGTACGGAGTTGATTAGGGTAAGGAGAGGTTAGAAAAATGATAACGAGAGCAATGAAAGACAAGAAAGATTTAAAAGGCGCTAGATCGGAGGTGTCTCAGTATTTAAGAAGTCTAGATTCAATGAAAATCAATTGAGTAGATGAGCGGGATGAAAGCATATGCTTGTTTTAGGTGTGCGGTCATTGATCATTTTAAGAAGAATTACCTGAAAGATGGCAAGAAGTTTTGTTAACTACTGCGGCGAACTGGGACATGTGGCAATACAGTGTGCTTTGATATAAGTGCTTATATTTCATTAGATCCAAATTCAACACGTCTGTTCCTATCGCTTATCTTTTATAACACTAGTGTATATAAGTGTGAAAGAATAAAGAAGAAAGTGGTAGAGAAAAGTGTGAAAGAAAGTTGTCCGTTGAGATTAGGAGATATAGGTGTATTAGTTGTTTTAACACCATTAGGCATCAAAGGTTGTAGCCTAATATTTGGGATGGCTTAGAAGTTATCGTTTACTACGTTGTTAGACTACTTAGAAAATAGAGCAATTGTTTTTAAATAGATGGGGAGATAAAAGAGGATTTTATTCTTGTATAAGCAGTTAAAGTTTTCAGAATGTTACAAAAAGAAAATTGCCATGAATTTATTGACACATATAGTTGGCATGGAGTTGAAAAGGAAGAGAACTTTTGGGAGATGCCAGCCTTTTGTGAAATGTATTCTCAAAGGATTTACAAAGAATATCCTAGATAAAAAAAAAAGTTAAACTTATCTCTGACCTATGTCTAGACACGACACCTGTATCATTTTTATTTTCTAGAGTATCACCTGCTAAGTTATAACAAATTGAAGGGAGCTATGAAAGAGTAGTTGAACAAGTATTTCATTCTGAGAATGCATCAGTGTTGTTTATGAGAAGGAATGATGGAACTCCAAGAAGATGTTTTCGATTTTTGTCAGCCGAGCAGAACCACGATTAGAAATAAGTACCCTTTTGCGTGAGATAGATATTTTGTTCAATCAACTACAAGGAGCTAAAATATTCTCCAAAATTAACCTAAGGTTAGGATATTATTATTTTGAATAAGAGAATCAGGTGTATTTAGGACGCCTTTAAGAATCGATATGGATTCTATGATATTTTCGTGACACTATTTGAATTGACTAATGTAGTAGTGTTTATGGATGTGATAAATCAAGTGTTTAGGAGTTTTTCGGATAAATTCGTAACCATATTCATTAATAACATTCTAGTATATTATCGAAGTGAGAAGGAATACATGAAACATTTGAGAATTTTTTTGCAAACCTTGAGATACCATGATTGTATACAAAGTTTACTAAGTATGAGTTTTGGTTGGATCGAGGAGTGTTTTGGAGACATGTTATATCTGGAAACGGAATTCAAGAGGACCCAGTGAAAGTTGAGGTTGCAGTAAATTGGACGAAATCAACCAATGTAATAGAGATATGTAGTTTTTTGGGATAGCTGATTATTATCGAAAATTTATTCGAGACTTTTCTTTGATCGCAAAATCCTTGACCTTGTTAACCCAAAAGAATGTGAAGTTTGAATGGTTTGACCAATGTGAACGCAGTTTCCAATAATTAAAGTCTAAGTTGGTGTCAGCTCTTGTACTCACCCTCCCATCAGGCAGCGATGGTTTTGTAGTCTATAGTGATGCGTCACACCAAGGGTTGGGTTGTGTTTTAATGCAACATGAAAAAGTAATAGCATATGCATCCAGACAGTTAAAGCCTCATGAGCGGAATTATCCTACCCATGATCTAGAATTGGCTGCAATTGTCTTCTCTATCAAGATATGGAGACATTACTTATACGGGGTCACCTGTGAGATATTCATCGACCATCAGAGTTTAAAGTATGTTTTCATCCAGAAGGAGTTGAACCTAAGACAGAGAAGGTGGATGGAACTAATTAAGGATTATGATTGTACAATTCATTACCATCTGGGAAAGGCTAATGTGGTAGCAGATGCCCTAAGTCGGAAGTCATCAGGAAGTATTGCACTCATTCGGACATAACAGAGTAATACGTTTTCTGAAATGTTATCACTCAGAGTCATTCTTGCCATAGGGGAAAGTGGGGGCTTATTAGTAACTCTTAGAATTAGACCGACCTTATTGGATTAAATTCAAGCAACCTAGTTAGCAAATAGTCAAGTGGATAAGATAAGAGCAGAGGCAATTACTAAAGGAAAAACAAAGTTTGAGGTTCAGGATGATGTTTTATGGTTTGGGAACCGATTGTATGTGCCTAATAATGAAGAATTGAGGAGGCAAGTTTTAGCTGAAGCTCGAAATTCAGCATACACGATACACCCTGGAAGCACAAAAATGTATAGAGATCTAAGGGAAAGAGTCTGGTGGAGTGGGATGAAAAAAGATGTGGCAGATTTTGTGGCAAGATATTTAGTATACCAATAAGTTAAGACTGAACACCAGAAGCCGGCAGAATTATTACAACCCTTACCTATACCTGATTGGAAGTGAGAACACATCACCATGGATTTTGTGGTTGGGCTACCACGATCACCCAAAGGAAATGACGCTATCTGGGTAATTGTGGATAGATTGACGAAATCAGCACACTATTTACCAATAAGAATGACATTTCCTATGAATCGGTTTGCACGACTTTATATTGATGAAATTGGTCGTTTGCATGGCGTACCAGTCTCCATAGTATCTGATAGGGATCCGCGTTTTACATATAGATTTTGGCCAAGTTTACAAGAGGCGCTAGGGACTACATTAAAGTTTAGCACGACCTTTCACCCACAAACTGACGATCAATCAGAAAGGACAATTCAGACCTTGGAGGATATGCTCAGAGCTTGTGTACTGAATTTTGCCAAAAACTAGGATGAACATTTGTCGTTGATTGAATTCGCGTATAATAATAGTTTCCAGTCGATCATAGGAATGGCCCCTTACGAAGCTTTGTACGGCAGAAAATGTCGAAGCCTAATATGTTGGGAGGAAGTCAGAAAAAAGAAGCCACTTGGTCCTGAAATTGTGCAAATCACTACCGACAAAAATAAAATTGATTCGAGAAAGATTGAAGCAGTCTCAAGATCGACAGAAAAGTTACGCAAATAATCGAAGACGCGACCTAGAATTTGAAGTTAGAGATCATGTATTCTTAAAAGTATCGCCATGGAAAGGAGTAATGAGATTTGGAAAGAAAGAAAAATTGAATCTCCGTTACATTGGGCCTCCTGAGATCCTTAAATGAATTGGCAATACATCATATCAATTGGCCCTACCTTTGGAGTTATCAGAATTACACGATATATTCCATGTCTTGATGTTAAAAAAGTACATACCGGATCCTTCTCATGTGTTAACAGTGCAACTAGTTAACCTGAAGTCCGGCCTTACGTATGAAGAGGAGCGAGTACAAATATTAGATAAAAAGGAATAAGTTCTGTGAAATAAAGTCATTCTTTTGGTAAAAGTATTGTGGCGGAGCCATTCGGCAGAAGAAGCAACATGGGAACAAGAAAAAAACATGCAAAAGAAATATCAACACCTTTTTAAGTAGAAAGGTACGAAAATTTCAAGAACAAAATTTCTTAAAGGAGGGTAGATTGTAATAACCCGTACAATGACAGACAATTCGTAAAAAATTTTAAAATAAAATTTTTGACTGATAAATAAAATTCAAATTACAATTGAAAATTAAAATTCACAAAAAACCAATAATTATAAAATAGCATTCACAGGCTATCTTGAATTTTTTAGAATTTTTTGAATTTTAATTTTTACAGTTATTAAAAATGTCAATAAACACTAAATTGTGAGAAGAAAATATTAAAAAAATAAAAAATTCTAGTGAAGATTCTAATTGTACGATAATTTATAAAAATATATTAAAAATTTATACTTAAATTTTTAAATTTTTTTGAATTAAAAATTTTACATCAAAAAAATAAAAATAAATAAATAAATAAATAAGTGGAGTAATCCCCAAGTAAGAATAGAGTAGCCCCCAACACTTTACTGCCGTGATATAATTTGCCTTAGATGTAATTTGCCTCCGATGGTAGTATATATATAGAGGCATATATTATATACACACATTACATATATATTATATACTCACACAGTGCCAACCCCACAAACCGCGACGCACCACCACCGTGCAACGCCACCGCCGTCGCCGGACGCCGCCGACACCACCCCCGCCGCCGTCAACCTCCGCCACTGTCGCCGGCTACCAGTTCTCTCTCTCACTGTTATATAATCACCCTCTCTCTCTCTGTTATTCTCTCCCTCTCTCTGTAATCTCTCTCATATATATATATATAGATACATATATAAAAATTTATATATACATCTCCTTATCATGCAGCAATACTACTATCACTTACTTCCACCAGTGGCTACTACCTTTTTGACGATTTAACGCCACTAATGAACGGTTCCGATCGTTGGTACATTGGACGGATCCAAATCAGAATATTTTTGTTTAATAAATTTTATTAACAAACTATTTTTTGAATTTATTTCTAACTTGTCAAAAATATGATCCCATTAGTTGAGTGTGTATCCCTCACTGATTAGATCAATTTATTTTTTTATTTTAATCAATTTCAAGTTTAAGTTATTTGATTACTAGAGAAAAGTAATGGAAAAAAAAATTAAACAAAAAAAAAGCAACGTTCTGGAGGTTGAAGAAGAATACTGTTAGGGGTTGTTTGTTTAGTTTAAATATTTTAGTTAGCTTATTGTTAATTATTTATTTATTTTTATAATATGCTTTTGAAATTTCGAAAGTAATGAAAACTATAAGAAAAATACAAATTTAAAGTATTTTCATATTCCGGGGAGCTAAATAATAAATTTTAATTAAACTAATCAAGCGAATAAATTATAGTGTTTTAATTAGCTTTTATTGCTACTAGAAATCTTCAAGTTAATAATAGTTAAAAATTTTAAATCATACACTTATATAGAGTTTT
The DNA here is from genome assembly GCA_034768845.1 of Heliamphora exappendiculata. Classification (NCBI taxonomy): domain Eukaryota; kingdom Viridiplantae; phylum Streptophyta; class Magnoliopsida; order Ericales; family Sarraceniaceae; genus Heliamphora; species Heliamphora exappendiculata. Next base: position 14,642 of record JAOTRH010026125.1, on the reverse strand, counting down.
GGTTTCTTGCTAGACATTGAAATTTTGTTATCGAAAGATTAAAAATTTGGAATCGAAAATGAAGAAATAGTTTCGTTGGACATAAGTTGAGGTGAGATGTTTAAGATTATAAATACAGTATTATTTTGAATATAAATATATGTGAGAGTACTTAAGTAATATTTTGAACAAAAAGATGCATGATTTATGCTTTAAATTTGCTTTATATTCATATTTTGAAACATGAAAAATTATGATAACATGATCTTTTATTCAAATGCCATGATATTTCTAAATATGTTATCTGTACCTGTTGAAAAGCATGTAGTTGTGATATAAATATTTTGATAAATGTCATCGATATTATGAGATGCCATTCCAAAGTGTCAAATTACAAGAGTTTTTGGCCATTTATATCCCGTTAGGGGAGGTTGGCCAATTATGGGTGTTAGTTCTCCCTATGGGAAAAATTTTTCGTTAAGCGGGGGTTTTTGCCTTAAAGGCGTTGCGGGCTAAGTTCCGGACAACACATACCACTCGTGCTTAGTGGAGAGTAGCCCACATTCCATCACGTTGCTATCCGTGCATTGAGAATTGAGGTTACGGTGCCGTCGGAACTCTCGGTCGTGAGGTTAACAACTATTTGGTCACTGTTGGATACGAGTTGTGAATGAGACATGATTATTTTACATTGTGGCGGTTATACCAGAAACTTTATTTTGAGACAGTGAACTCCATAATTTGTGGTTGTTGAGCCTAAAGTGCTACTTTTACAAAAATTGAGAAAAATTTGTTATAACTTGTGAGATCCCAAAACACCTAATAAGGTTATTTATGAAATTTTATGACAAGTGGGTGCAATATCTTATTTTTCTTATGGAAAGCATGATATTTTAGTAGATTGATTGTTTTCTATCTTGCTCATTATAATACTAAATGCACTCTCCTGTAACATTTGTGGTTGCAGATCGCAGGGATGGCTAAAGTTCGTCCACCACAGTTATTGGATCCATAAACTCAGGCTCGCAGTCAAGTGTCTTTTTGCTTAAATCTTTAGTAATCAGGACTTGAAGTGCGAAATTTTTGTTAAGTATATATTCAAGTTTGAATTTATAGAAAAACGTATCCATGATATGTACAGCTGCTTTTGATCCTATGAACGGATAATTACAATTTGATCGATACAATTATTCTTTGACTGTGTTTATATCACGTTAAGTTTTGGCCCTGGAAAGAGGGTGTGACACTAAGAGTCGAAAGTGTCGACACAAAACCTTATTTTGGGTACCCCTTATGATGCTTAAAGAGTGTTGACACTCAAAAGGAAAGTGTCGACACAATATCTCATTTATAAAAAGTAGGTTTCCCCCCTTTTTAGTTCGCGCTCTCAGACAGATCATTTCAAAGAAACCATTCGCATCCCTCTCTCTCTCTCTCTCTCTCTCTCTCTCTCTCTCTCTCTCTCCTTCTTCGAAACTCTAGTTCTCAACTCCATGAAGCCTCGTACGATGTAAAAAGGCAGTAAGTGTAAAGATGCTAGAGAATGATCCAGTTCAAGGTCGAACAAAAAGAAGACCACCACCGTTTTAAACCAAGAAATGGTATTTGAAGTGACACTAAAATTTTAGTCGACAGCGATCAAAAACTTGTACTACCTCTCCTTCGCCAATCAAAAAATCTTACCAGATAGATCCATTAACTTCTCATTCTTTAATTCCACGGCATTTGTTTCGCTTAATGGTTCAACACCCTAGGGTGGATGAACCTTCTAAAAATCTAAGACCCTCATTATCCGACTCTTATAAGGCTCTTCTACACCCACATAAAGATTTTTGACCCCCACAAAGGCACAAAAATCACAACATAGGTCAATATTGTTGAGATTTTTCTTGATTACAAAACTCTAAACTCCGTCCTTGGTATCCCTAATGGAGACATTCGTGTCCCTTACCACCAGAAAAAGGAAACTCTCAAATTCTTTTCTTTCCATGTCGTTGTAAATTTTTTTTTTATGTTGAGACTCTGGACCCAAGCAAACCACTCAAGGCTAACTCATTGAGCTATGAGATTAGACCCCTACATTACTTCGTGAACCACATTTTTCTCCCTTAATTAGGAAAATTTGTTGATGTGACATTCATGCATATCTTCATAATGTGGTGTATTTTGAAAGTCAAAAGCTTGACCTAGATTTTCTATTTATCTCTGACAAACTCTTCTCTATCACATGAAATGTACCTAACTAAGGTGTTTTGGCACTTTGATTTAGACCTGACCAAAGAGAAAGGAATTCCTTTCTCTAGTCACTCTTTATATGACAAAATCTCTTTGAAACATATGCATATTGTCCACCTTGATGGTGTATAGACCAAAAAGGACTATTTTGCCTCTCCCTCAACTGTTAGCCCCTCTACCGCCCAAACTCCTCTTCCTCCTCCTCATCATCCTAGATCCCTATTTCTCCTATTCCTTTTGATACCCCTTCTCCTAGATACTCCACTCCCTCTCAATTTTCTCCATCCTCATCTGCACATCCTCCTCAGTTTGCTGCATCGTCATCCCAGTCTGGTCCTCTGTCCTCTTAGCAATTGGTTGAGTCGACATCTCTGATTCAGAATATGAGCCCTTTTGTTTCCATATCTCTGGAGTTCCTTCAGAAGAAGGTTGACTCCGAGATTTTTGATCTCAGTGGCCGAGTAGATATCATCGTGGAAGGTGTTGTTGCCCTTAGCATCAAAATGAAAGGCTTTAAGAAAGAGGTGAAGTACGCCTGTGAGGTTGGCCATACTCTAAGCTAGAACATGGCTAAGAGTATTGACCAGATTATACAAGCTAATCTGAGGATTCTACATCAAGTTTGCAAGAAATATGATCAAGGCATTGTGATTGCTATGGAAGAAAATTCAAGAAAAGTCGAAGAACACCTCTCCTGGCTCAAGGATGCATGGGAAAATCAATTCAAGAAAAAGGAATCTACTACAGAGAAGGCAGCAAAGCTGAAGAGAGAAGTTGACCTGGAACTCTTTGCTACCTTTGAGATGATAGAGAAAAATGAGCAAGAATCCGAAAAAGTTCTGTCCTTCAAGGAGAAAGCAGCAGGGAGAAACAAGAAACAAGCGGAGAAGAAGGCGTTCAAGCGACAAATGGATGAGTTCTGAGGCATCCACACCTTTTCGATGATGACAAAAGGGGAGAAGAGAAGGAGAAGAGCAAAAGAAAGAAGAAGAAAGAAGTTTAAAATTTTCGTTGATTGTGATTGAAAAATATTTTAATTTATGTTGTGGATGTATGGTGGCTTTGAAAAACACTTTAATTTCTATTATTTTTTTGTATGGTTAAATTGAGTGGATGAAACACTTTAGTTTTGAGTTTGATGGTTGATGGATTATGTAACACTTTTATGTTAAATTCAAAGTTGACTATAATTTCTGTGCATCTCCTATCTTCATACTGATATATGAAATTTCAAAACTTTTTGCATATCATGTGAATGATTGTCTAATTAATAAATGCTTGAATGATCAGTTATACCATATTTGATATAATTGTTCATCCTATTAAGTCATGATGATAAGGGGAGTACCTTTATCCAAAACTCTTTTTAAAATATTTTTTAAAAAATGTTGCCATCATAAAAAAATGAGAGATTATTAGCCAAAGGGCATTTTATACGAGTTTCGATGATTTTATTAAAATGTATTTCTAATTGAACTTTAAAAAGAAATTAAATTAAATGTTTTTCAATAAAATTTGAGTTGTAAATACACGATTTTGAGTCGATATTTTTTGCCATTTGAGCCGACACTTGACACTAAATGGGTTGACACTTATGTTCTAGAACAGAACCCTTGAGTCGACACTAATTTGCATTTTGAGTTGGCGCTTATAGGCACAGCCCGCTTAATAAACTCAAGTGTCGACACCATTAAACTTAAGGTTGACACCTCTAATGCTTTTCTTGAGACGTTTCATGAAAATAGTTTGAGTCAACACCAATGAATAATTGAGTCGACACTTTCAGTATTGAACCGGAACTCAAGATGAGTTTCCACCAGTAAGAAGATGAGTCGACACCAAGTCAAGGTTCGAAGATCAAGAAGAGTAAACACCAATGTATGCATGAGTAGACACCTTACCAACCTTGGCAAAAATCAATTTGTGTCGACACCAATGCACAAATGAGTCGACACCACGAGAACCTCTAGATCTTCTAATGATCGTGTCGACACCAAGAGTCTCATAAGTCCACACGAAGACACCATCCGGGCAACACTCAATGTGTTTCCAGTGTTCTCATGAGTAAACAACAAAACCCCCCAGACCCTGACCAACTTGTGTCGACACCAACGAAGAGATGAGTCGACACCAAGTAACTCTCCAGATACTTTCCATCTTTCGTCGACACTAGAGAGTGACATGAGTCGACACCAAGGTCTCCTCTGAAAAATTAAAAGTTTGGGTCAATACCAAAGCCGATATAAGTCGACACCAACAAAGATATGTGTCGACACCAAAATTCTAGTAGCTAAAGTCCCCTGCCTGGGTCGACACCAACGAAGATATGAGTCGACATCACAAAAGACATAAAGCCTTGAGTTAACACCACAGCGAGTATGAGTCAACACCAAGCTTTAACACAAAGGGCTGAAGAAATAATAGGGTTGACACCAGATTCACTCTAAGTCGACACCAAGGTGTAGAATCCAAAAGACCAAAAGTTGAGTCGACGCCTCATGAAGAATGAGTCGACACTTTTATCCAAGAATCAAAGCCAACACTAGTTTGAGTCGACAGAAGGAAGTCTTGTGTTGGCACCTATAATAGTTTTAAAAAAACGGAGTTGGTTCAACAATAGCTTTCTTAGAACATTAATTGCCTCAATCAGCTACCAACGGTTATTTACTTCAGTGGGCTATAGAAGAGGTAAGTTTCAAAGGCTTGAAATTCTAGATTGTTAAAATACAAGTGCATTAAAAGCTCTCAAACTCTCTCATGTTCATTAACTTCACATTTACTCATCCAGCCCCGTATCACTCAATTTCTTATACATTTATTATCAAAGTTTTGTAAGGAGTGTTAGTGAGTGATGTTCTCATTTACTCAATCTCATTTATTGTAAGGGAGACTCACCCTAGTTGTCTTTAAGAAAGTGCGCAGCACTTTTTTAAAAGAGCTGAAGGGTGTTTAGAAAAATAGAGTGTGTTTGAAGAAACATCTTCATGTTGTAAATATTTTTGAATGTACCTGTTAAGCATTCGATCATAGTATAAATTCTCAAGGAAAGTCTTGAGAAGTAGATGTAAACTTGGAAAAATCTGAACAACTATAAATCCTTGGCGCCTGGTTCAAATTTCTCTCTCATTTCTTTTTAATTTTATTGCTATATCTTTACTTGTGCTTATTGCCTTATTTTTTGTGTGAAATAAAATAGGATTTTTAAATAGTTAATATTGTTTTTAAAATCCAATTTATATCCATTTTGAGTTGCCTAGGACTAACAACGAATATCCTCAATGAGTTCCAAGATAGAGGACGAAAGGGTTAGACCTAGGGGCTGGTGGTACATGGACGAGGGAAGCAATGAGATTGGCTAAGAGAAGGGTACTAGTCGACTTAGGGTCGAGCATGAACTAGTGCATCTCCTCAAAGATGAGAATCGAAAGGAAAATGGCGGCATCTGTGTAGAACGCATAGAGTGCTAATTGAGAGTGGCCTCGGTGCTCATCTTTATGACAACGATTAAATGTTGGTTTGTAGAACCGAGTTGATGACCCATAAATCTTGCACTAGGTCCCCACGGCGAGTAAAAGGGTGAATTGCATTGCCACATTCACTAGTTACGACTTAGATCATGGGGCGATGTGGGTGGACATATCAACCGGGCAGAAGCGCTCATTGACACCGAGGTCGAGTGATCGGCGATGATGATGACATCATAGTTGCTGATCATGGAGGAGAGGACATCTCGCTCATTGGGGATAGACGTGAGGTTCTGATAGAAGAGACAGACAATGCACGAGTACACTACCACAAAGAGGCCAAAGAGGGTTGTAAGGCCTCAGCAGTTGAACTGTTGAATGCCAATGCGGGCAACGAGATCACGACCAAGATAATCATCAACCGAAAAGTTCATTATCTAATGGAGTTGATAAGTGGCCCACCTGGCGGAGGGTTAGGCCCCGGTGGTGGTGAAACAGCCCCACTTAAGGGCTGGAGCTCAGTTAGAAGAAGAATACGTGGAGGAGTAGACGACAACACCGAATATAGGAGATATGGCTGAAAAAATATTATAGGAAAATATCACTAAAAAAATTGTGGTTGCTAAAATGTGCATTGGGAAAGGTAAAAGGACTCTAGAGTAGCCGAAAAGATGCCAAAAAATTTCCAGGAATGTCAAGGGCCACTAGAGATTTGCTAAAGAGGGAGAGGAGTTATATAGAGAGAGTAATTAGGAGTGATGGAGGAGGGTAGAGATTATAGATATGATAGGGGAGGGAAGACGAAGGGAGAGATAGAGATAAGTAAGTGAGAGAGAGAGAGAGAGACATTTTCCCCACCTAATGCGACAACCAAAAATAAAGTGCAATTTGATTCTGAGGCTTAGGATGACAAGGTTTGATGTGTAAAGATAATTGATTGAAAAGGATGAATGAAGCGTGCATCATATATTCTCAATAATTGGCATTATAATCACAAGATTAAGATTCGCTTTTCAATTTCAACATCTTTCAGTGTCTTAGGTATGTGGAACAAGTTTGATTTGATTTACATAACCTCTATCGCATACCACGAGTGCACCTATATGTAAACCTATTTTTAAGTGTTTGATTGTGAGTGAATATCAAGTGAGAATGGAAGTTGAGATGTTGTCACGCTCCAAAATCCAGGGTCACGTGAAAATTTACCAAATACCAGTTTTACAGAAAATAAGTTTTCATACATTCAAATTCACCTGTTGAAATCACAAGAAAACCCAATATGCATATCTCATAAGCAGTAAACATCCTGTATAACATGCATAAGTATATCGTCTTATAGCGTACAAAACTGCCTTCAGAAACAAGCATACCAAAAAAAGAAAAACTATAAAAGTCTTCCACCAACACAAGGATCACCAGAGCTACTCCTTATCAACATCATCACCTGAAAACAGTTTTATAGAAAATTTCACCCGTGAGCCGAAGCCCAATAGGAACAGACAATGAAGCTGTAAAACAGGTAATATGCAATCATATAGAGTGGGAGCGTACTCAACCACAAGCTAAAAATGTTTTACGTCATAAAATCCCAAGTTTTTCACAAACCTCCAAAATAGTTTTTCTTTCACAACTAAGCATTTAAACAATGCAGAACACATTCTACAGTTAAAGAAAAACAGGAATCAAAACATTATTCCCTCACGGAATGTACATCGTGAAAAAAGAAGGATAAGATTCTATGTACCGACTTTGCCACAAGGACACAGGTAGCAACTATAGACTCCTGTCCATTACACTAGTTCTGAACCACTTAAGGCTTGCTAGGTAATGATAAATTCTATACGGAGTATCACGACGTAAAAGCAAACTTTACGGGCCCAACAACCCAAGGGAAAAGAGCACCCAAACCGACCTTCTTTACGGGAACTACCCCGAAGGATAACAGAGGTACTTACACTGCGCACGTTTTTGGACTTTCACCGAGGACAACTCGTGCCAAATACACGTCATCCCGGTACATCTAGATAATCATTCTAAAATACCGAACCATTTCACAAATATTCATTATACATGTATACATAGATCCATCCATCAACATAGAGATCAAACAAAATATTTTCAAAATATTTTTACCGTTTAAATAAAATATTTCAAAACCTGAGACTCAACCCCGAAAGCGAGCTCCAAATCTCCAAAACACCAAGTGTTGAGATTTTTCACAAAATTACCATTTTCCAACAAAATTCACCGTTTTCAAGAAAACTCTTTGAAAACCTCACTACCACATGTCATATAGTACTATAAGCCAAGAAAAGCGAACAACATGTTTTCTATCAGAAAAATAAGACTTAAACAGAAAATATGACATTTGATGCATTTTCTACCGATGAAAAAACATACAATTACATACATCACCCTCATAACAGCAGTAGGTCTAGAATCCTACCTCGTTGGGTCAAAACTCGATGCCTCAAAAATTGAACCTCGTCGGAACGAGAATCTGACCGGATGAGCGCGAAGCTAACAGCATAGATAGCAAGGATCCATAAGCTGATCGTCGAAAATAAGGCTCGGGTAGATCAAATATGTAGAGAGAAGGCAGAGAGAATGGAAGAAACCAAACATTTCCCAAACGTTTCAGCCACTGGAGGTCTTATAGGCATGTCAAAAACATTGTTCAGTCGACTGAAGAGAGCAATTTAGTCGACTGAAGCTCATTGAAAAACATGCACCGTCCACAGTTCAGTCGGCCGAACCCCCTGGTTCAGTCGATCGATCTCACCAGAAACAGTTCGGTCGACCGAACTCACCCCTCCAGTCAACCGAACTCCACACTGTTTTGGTTCTCGGGTTTTGTGCTCTAAGGCCAAAAAAACAAGCTAAAAACCAACCCAACCCATCTAAACAAGGTCCGAGAAAGCTTAAAACACATTTATACATGTTGTTCTACAACCCAAAACATAAACCAAGTATCGATGATATATAACATGAAGGAAAAACACGTCAACATTTATATATATCAAAATTAACAAGGTTCGGGGTCTCACAACTCTCCCCCTCTTTAGGAATTTTGTCCCTGAAATTCACTACAAGGTCATGAGGTAAACAGGTCTAGGTATCTAACATGCATCCTAGACTCAAGCTTCCAAGTCGCTTCCTCAACCTCGTGATGAAGCCACTGAACTTTGACATAAGCAATCGTTCTCCCCCGCAACACATGTTCCTTCGTATCCAGAATCCTCACTGGACGTTCCTCATACGTGACATCCTCGGCAACCCGCAACTCAGCCCAATCTAATATATATGAAGGATTGGGCTCGTATCTCCGAAGCATCAAAACGTGAAAGACGTTATAAACATATGCTAACTGAGGCGGCAAGGCAAGAAGGTATGTTACCACTCCAATCCTTTCCAAGATCTCGAAGGGTCCAATAAAACGTGGTGATAGCTTCCTGCTACGACCAAACCTCATCACCCTCTGCGAGACGAAACCTTCAAAAACACATGATCGTCCACAACAAACTCTAACGTTCTCCTCCTCTTATCCGCATAACTCTTCTGGCGGCTCTGAGCTGTCACCAGCCGTTGACGAATCACGAAAATTTGCTCCGTCGTCTCCTGTATTAAGTCGGGTCCCATAACAGTGGTCTCTCCCACCTTTGTCCAATACACCGGCGATCTATACGGTCTACCATACAGAGCCTCATACGGTGCCATCCCAATACTGGACTGATAGCTGTTGTTGTATGCAAACTCTGTCAATGATAGATGATCCTCCCAAGAACCTCAAAAGTCAAGCACGCACGCTCTCAACATGTCCTCCAAAATCTGAATGGTCCTCTCAGACTGACTGTCGATCTGAGGATGAAAAGTCGTACTAAAAGTCAGACTCGTCCCCAAAGCCACCTGAAGACTCTGCCAAAAGCGTGATGTAAAGCACGGGTCTCAATCAGAAATGATAGTCACAGGTATTTCATGTAATCTGACTATCTCTTGGATGTATAATCTGCTTAATCTGTCCACTGAATCTCTCACTCGAATGGGGAGGAAGTGCGCAAACTTCGTTAACCTGTCCACTATAACCCAAATAGCATCGTGCCCCTTCGGCGTGCGTAGAAGTCCTGATAAAAAATCCATAGTGACATTCTCCCACTTCCAGTCAGATACAGGCAATGGCTGTAATAATCCTGCAGGTCTCTGGTGTTCCACCTTTACTTGTTGAGAAGTAAAGCATTGAAAAACGAATCCGATCACATCCCTCTTCATTCCCGTCCACCAGAACTGTCGACGTAGATCGTGATACATCTTCGTGCCTCCCGGATGCACTGTAAGATGTGAGTGATGAAACTCATATAGCACCTCAGCACGGCACGATTCTGGCACAAATAATCTCCCTGACAACCTTAAACTCTGGTTTGGACTACCACCCATCCTGCTGTGTCTATCCCACTAGCAACGTGGTCCCGTATCATCTGAGCCTCTTGATCAATCCCCTAAGCCTCTAACACGCGTGCAACCAATGCAGGCTGTGAACCTACAGAATATAAAGTCGCACCTTCCCCTGTCTCCCTGAGACACATATCAAACTCCCCAACAACTCCAAGCATGTCCCATTTCCGTATAGCCACAGAAGCTAACGAGGCATGAGATCTCCTGCTAAGCGCATCTGCTACGACATTTGCCTTTCCCGGGTGGTACTGCAAATCAAAGTCGTAGTCTCTCAATAACTCCATCCATCGCCGCTGGCAAAGATTCAGGTCTTTCTGTGAAAATAAGTATTTCAAGCTCTTGTGATCAGAGAAAACCTCAAAATACTCACCATATAAGTAATGCTGCCATGTCTTCAAAGCGAAGACTACAGCTGCCAACTCCAGATCATGAGTCGGGTAATTTCTCTCGTGTGTCTTCAGCTGTCGCGAGCCATAGGCTGCAACCTTGCCTCCCTGCATCAACACATAGCCCAAACCCTCAAGTGATGTGTCGCAATACACAGTATACCCCAGACCTCGCTCTGGAATAATCAGAACTGGTGCACTGGTCAGTCTCCTCTTCAGCTCCTGAAAAGCTTACTCATAATACTCGCTCCATACAAACGTGACTCCCTTCCGCGTCAAACGCGTCATCGGTGCTGCAAGCCTAGAGAAGTCTTGTACAAACCGTCGGTAATAAGCCGCTAGACCCAGAAAACTACGGATCTCAAAAATATTCCTCGGTCGCTGCCAATTCGTCACTGCATCAGTCTTCGTCGAGTCTACTGATACCCCATCCTTTGACACAATGTGTCCAAGAAATCTCACCTCTGTCATCCAGAACTCGCACTTCTTGAACTTCGCATACAAGTGATGTTCTCTTAGAAGCTGCAAGACGACATGCAGATGCTCCTCATGCATCTCCCTCGTGGGCGAATAAATCAGAATTTCGTCCACGAACATGACCACAAAACTATCCAGGTAGGAGTGGAAAATACGGTTAATCAGACCCATAAATATAGCTAGAGCGTTTGTCAGACCGAACGGCATGACCATAAACTCATAGTAACCATAGCGAGTTCGAAAGGCGGTCTTCGCTATGTCCTCGTCCTTAATCCGCAGCTGATGATACCCTGATCTTAAGTCAATCTTCGAAAAATAGCGCGATCCCCTCAGCTGATCAAACAGGTCATCGATCCTCGGCATCGGATACCTGTTCTTCACCGTCACCTGGTTCAGTTTCTTGTAATCTGTACATAGTCTCAACGGCCCATCCTTCTTCTTCATGAACAAAGCTGGTGCTCCCCACAGCGACGTACTCGGCCGTACAAACCCTTTGTCCAGCAACTCCTGCAACTGCACCTTGAGTTCTCGCAACTCAACATGTGCAAAGCGATAAGATGGCATAGAGAGAGGATCCGCTCCTGGAATAAGATCAATGGAGAACTCTACATCACGGCTTGGTGGCAACTCAAACAGATCGTCAGGAAAGACGTCTGGATAGTCACACATCACAGGGGGTAACTCTCCTTGAACCTCATCTGGTATATCCAATCTGAGAGCAGAAAAGAGAGTACCTAAGTTCCCTCAAATTTGTACGGCACCTGGTACAGAACCAAGCCCTCATCCCGATCACCCACAAAGTAGAAGCAATCACCCTCCGGTGTACAGATCGACACTCTCCGTCGCTCACAATCTATATAGGCACAGTAGGTAGTCAGCCAGTCCATCACTAGGATGACATCAAACGTGGTCATGTCTAGAATGATTAAATCAAACTCTAAACAACGACTGGTGACCTCTAGTACACAAGATCTATAAACAAGGCTCAGCGTTAGATTCCTACTAACTAGGGTCTCTACGCACAAGGTACTACCTAACCAGTCCATTTCCAACCCCAATGCAGACACAAATGCAGAGGATATAAATGAATGTGATGCTCATGTGTCTATAAGAACACTGACCTATGATCTAAAGACTAGAAGAGTACCTCTGATCATGGCCGGAGTGACTGCTGCATCAGACGCAACTGGTGCTTTGGAAGCACTGCGATCAGCAAGAACATAAGCCCTGGCCTTTGGTAGTGTGGTCTGCCCACCATAACCTTGAGTCGATGGCTGCCTCACAGACTGAGCTGAAGTACCTCCCTCTACAAACCTGAAAGTCTGAGCCCTAGGATGCTGCGGAGCCTATCGCCTCTGTACAGACAAAGCAACTAACGCTCATGTTGTGCCCTGAACATTTCCCTCTCTGGGATAAGATCTACGAATATGCCCGGACTAACCACACCCAAAATAGATAGGTGGGTCTCTCGCTTGTGGCTGGACGGGTGCTGAACTCTAAGCCTGGCCCTTCTGTGGGCACTCAACCAAACGATGTCACTGAAGGTGTATGTGCAGACGACTGCGGCTGATATGATCCGGGAACATGAGAACTAGGTCGAGATGACCTCTGGCACTTTTTCCCGCGCCTCTGGAACTGTGCATCTCCACTGCCCTGCTGACTCCTGCTCTCTCTAATCCTGTGGCTATCTGCCAACGAGTTCTCTACCCGGATAGCTACTTCCACCAGCTTGATGTACACCTCCACGTCCAAAGCTGCAACCCTATCCTTGATAGCAGGTCGAAGCCCTCTCTCAAACCTCTGAGTACACAACTCTTCAGTCGATACCATCTCAGGTGCAAATCGTGATAGATTCGCGAACTTGGTCTCATACTAGACCACAGACAAATTCTCCTGAACAAGGGGGAGGAACTCCTATCGGTAAGTATCTTTCGAAGATCTCGAGAAATACTTCTCCAAGAAAACCCTTGTAAAAGCAGCCCTTGTCACATCCACAATGGTCTTGGAAAACTTCCACCACTCTCTAACATCTTCTCGCAGTTGGAACACCGCCAACTTTATACGCAAAGAATCCTCCTCGATGTCCAGAGTATCAAAGAACGATGTGGTCACTTCCAACCAATCAGTAGCGACGTTTGGGTCTGGCTCCCCAGCAAAGATCGGAGGATCCAACCGTCGAAACTCCCGCATAGCTACAGAAGCCCTTCGCTCAGGAACCCATACACTAGCCCTGGTCGCTTCTGTCATGGCTTGCATAGTGGTAAGCATCTCCTGGACAACGTCAACACCGCCTACTTGTTCCTGTGGGGCATGAACGTCATCCTCCTCTGGAACCTGAACATCTGGAACCCGATCATAAACATGACCTCGACCACGACCCCGTCCCCGCACTCCCTGCGTGGACATAATTTTATAGGAAGCAATATAAACAAGATAAGCTTTCCTACACATGTTACTACGTAACAGGAACACATAATCATGCTATCACAGAGCCACATAAGATCATGTTAACAAGTCTCACATGCAGAGGAGAACTTACAAGATAGACTCATCCATTTGGATAACCTATTTAGATTTCCTACTAGAAAACATGTCGGCCAAACGCGTTTCTAACTTGGCTTCCAAATCTGTTATTCCAAACGCCGTAAGACAAGACTTATCAATTCTGAGATTCAACCTCCATACTCACATATACATAACGATCAAGCTCAAAAAGCTATTAACATGTTATAAACCAGTGTTTAAACACATGCAAGCAAGCATATACAATCAACCTCACCAGGTGATAAATATCTTTTCCCATGGCTCTTACGTATTCGAACCCAGAGCTCTTATACCAAGTTGTCACGCCCCAAAATCCAGGGTCACGTGAAAATTCACCAAACACCAGTTTTACGGAAAATAGGTTTTCATACATTCAAATTCACCTATTGAAATCACAAAAAAACCCAATATGCATCTCTCATAAGTAGTAAACATCCTCTATAATATGCATTAGTATATCGCCTTATGGCGTACAAAACTGCCTTCAGGAATAGGCATACCAAAAGAAGAAAAACTATAAAAGTCTTCCACCAACACAAGCATCACCAGAGCTACTCCTCATCCACATTATCACCTGAAAACAGTTTTATAAAAAATCTCACCCGTGAGCCGAAGCCCAATAGAAACAGACAATAAAGCTGTAAAACAGGTAATATGCAATCATATAGAGTGAGAGCGAAAATCTCACCCGTGAGCCGAAGCCCAATAGAAACAGACAATAAAGCTATAAAACGGGTAATATGCAATCATATAGAGTGGGAGCGTACTCAACCACAAGCCAAAAATATTTTATGTCATAAAATCCCAAGTTTTTCACGAACCTTCAAAACAGTTTTTCCTTCACAACTAAGCATTTAAACAATGCAAAACACATTCTACAGTTGAAAGAAATAGGAATCAAAACATCGTTTCCCCACAGAATGTACATCGTGAAAAAAGAAGGATAAGATCCTATGTACAGACTCTGTCACAAGGACACAGGTAAAAACTATAGATTCCTGCCCATTACCCTAGTCCTGAACCACTTAAGGCCTGCTAGGTAATGACAAGTTCTATACGGAGCACCATGACGTAAAAGCTAACTTTACGGGCCCGACAACCCGAGGGA
>JAOTRH010026114.1:0-21564 GCA_034768845.1 Heliamphora exappendiculata | reverse complement strand
ATTACTGAATGCTCCTCTAATGATTCCATCTGTGAAGCGATGTCATTATCACCAAAGATGTAAATTTCAAACTATATGTATCTATACTATCTATAGTACTATCGATACTATATACAAAATATTATGAAGCGAGCACCTCACGTCGTGTGAATATCTATTTGAAGCCGGCTTTGTCACATTTTAGGTTGTCCAAAACCCCACCCATTTTCACCTCTTACACAACTTCACATTTTCTTTCTTAAATGTTTGGGCAAAACATGAAAACAAATAAGAAAATAATTAAATAAACAGCTAGTTAGCATACCACATTTTCCTCCTGCATCCACCACTTCCCCAATTTTCTTTCAGAGACCAGATGCACTACTGCTGTCTTCTCCCCACCTTCTACAATCCTCTATCTTTCTCCAATCAATACAAACTATCCAAATACTCCAAATTCCTTGGTATGTAGATTCTGCAGTAACACATCATATCAAAGTGAATTTGGAAATTTGCAAATATCCTAACCATGTCAGGGTATTAACCAAGTGGTTTTTGGTGATTGCAACTATTTACATATTCATTACACAGGTGGTGGCATTCTTCCCACACCTAATTTTTTCTTTTAGCTTAAAAATATGTTAAATGCCTCAAAAATTGCTTTGAATCATTTTTCAGTTCACAAATTGGCAGTTCATAACTATTGTACTATTACGTTTAATGATTCTTCTTTTTGTTATATAGGCAGTTCATAACAAATTGGCAGTTTAATGATTCTTCTTTTGTTAGCTTTAAAAATACGTTTAATGATTCTTCTTTCATATATATGCATAGTATTTTTCAACTCCCATCTCAACCTTCTTCTAGCAATTTTTCGCATCAATTAGCTGCATTTTTCAGTACTCGAACTTCAGCATCAATTACAATGTAGAATTTTATATCTGATTATAGTCTTAAAAATGGGAGAAAACTCAACTTCCTGAACCCCATCTTTAAAAAAATAAAAGAGTAAGCAAATAATTAGATTACTGGGATGCTCCAGGTTAATAAATACAAATTCACCTTAAAACTAAAGGGGCAAATTAGATACTCAACAACTGTTTTTATTTTAAGAATGATATCTATAAATATATATATATATATATATATATAGAGAGAGAGAGAGAGAGAGAGAGAGAGAGAGAGAGAGGAACAACCTGGCGCACAGAGGAGAGGAACCGTCGGCGCACAGAGGAGAGGAACGACGACGAACTGCGCACGCGATGGTGGAAGATGAGAGGAACGGCGACGAACGGCGCACGCGATGGTGGAAGAGAAGAGGAACGGCGGGCTGGTGTGAGGGTTTTCTTGAGATGAGCGGGAATCTTATCGGGGCATTTAGCAAGTTAATTTTTTAACAATATTTTAATCACATTTGTACAAAAGAATGAAATTAAAAAATATATTAATTATCTCACTTTATTAGTAAGTGTGATAATATATATATACAATTATATTTTATTTATTAAAGTGAGATTAAATAATTATTTTAAAATTTTTAATTACACTTTTTTTAAAAGTGAGATTTTATTAATTTTTTAAGTGATATTTAACCATTATTGTAGTAGTGCATTCATAGTATTAACAATACCAAATCCCCTATGTATTATTAGTACCCGACTTTAAATTATCTTTTATTCGTATCTAACAATCAAAAATAATTTTATAACTCTTATCGTATTTGAAAAAATATATATTTTTATATTTTTTAAACAAATCAATTAAAAAAATATTTTTTTTATATTTTTAATCAATTTATATCGTGGAATGTGATAAATAAAAAATCAAGTATCCAAACTCAACACACGAGATTTTTTACGTGAAAAACCCAACTTGGGTAAAAAATTATTGAATTAATCCTAGTCCAAGTAAATCAAGTACTAACAAATTGAACAGTTACAAGATACCCACATACAGATTTTGATTGAATTCTTAATTCAAATGTTTTAAGCTATCTTGTTGAATTCACGTGCGCTGTTCCCCGCTTGATCACCGCAGTAACGAATTATCAAAATTTCAAAAGTATTGAATCTTCAATATTTTCACACCGACAGAATCTTCTGTCGGTAAACTTAGAACACCTTCTAAGTTGAACAGGAACAATTTCAGAATTTTTGGCACTCGAAATGAACTTCTGATTTGCTTTAAAATCTCTAATTGTTGAGGTGCAGAAATTAATTTTCGTGGCTTACTTATGGTCCTTTATATAGGCTTCAAAACTAGACAATTGGAGTTTCAATCGAATTAAAACTGCCTAGGGTCTGCTCGAGCGCATTTGGGACTGCTCAAGCGATCATGTGCCAGACTGCTTTCTACTCTTGCATGAACTTGCTTCATTGGCATGTACTCTTGGCTTTTTGTGTTGTACTTCAGTCTTATGGTATGAATAATATTATGATAAAAGGCTCTTAATCTAACTAAGAGTTACAACTCAATTAAATGACTTAATTAAATCAAATAACTTAGAAATTTTATAGTTATCCAACTACAAGAGTCCTAAACCAATTAGGAGTTTTACAATACTTGTACAGCTTAAATCGCCACAAAAATACATAAAATTTAATATAATTAATATTATAAATAAATTCTTAACAATTTCTTCCCTGGCAATTCCAAGTAAATATAAAAACTCTTAACCATGCTAAATATATAATCTTCAAGTTGTAGTATTCTAAAAGAACTCTTTATGCAATTCTGATTTAAGTAAATTTTTTTTCTTTATTATTTATCTCCTGAACAAAAGAAAAAAAAATTGACCATTTTTCCAAAAAGATCAAGTTAATAGAAATTAATAGAAAATTAGTTTAAATTAGATATATTCTAATCCAAGCCACCATTTCTCCAAAAAGATAAAGTTCATAAAAATAATTAGAAAATCAGTTTAAATTAGATATATTCTAATCCAAGCTAAAATTTAAATGCTCTTCGAAAAATAGAGAGTCCCAAACTAAACACATCTCCTCCTTTTTTGTGTATATTCTGAAAGTGCCGCTAAGAAAATACCATAAAAAATCTAAAAAAGCAATCACATGAAACTGTTTTTTTTTCTTAAAAAATAATGTTTATAAACTCCCCCTTTTTATTTTTTTTAAAATTTTTTTATTTTCTAAAATTTAACTACATTATAATAGAATAAATGATTTTAACATTCAAACAAAAAATATACATCAATTATTCAATAAAGATCAAAGTTTACTAAATTTTTAAAACAAAAACGAACTTAAGATTTAATGTCATGAGGGGGAAAAAAAATTTAGGCATGAATTTACTCGATTTTTTTCTTCAAATTCCGAATTCAATCCTTATGTGTAATCGATATTTCATGAAACATATTTAAATATTTTTAAGAATTTTCATACATTTGAAGTCAAGTCAAATAAATTCTCAATGTATATCTGTTTTTAAAAAAAAGGAAGCTCCTCCTAAAAAAGAACTGAATATAAAAAAATTATTTATGCTTTTATTCGGTGATTGTCACACTAATATGAATGAAAAAATAAGGTTCACATAGGTTGCCATTTCTTTAAGCATGTTTGTATAGTAACATAAATGACGACTTTCACACTAAAACGAATGAGAAAATAAGATTCATATAAATAGTCATTTATTTAAGTATTTTAAAGAATAAACAGTTGAGGAGGGACCAATGGATAGATAAACAAATAGAGGTGATTATAGATATCAATATCAATATAGAGATTCTATCATCATGGTCAATCAAAAAATGATCTTTAAAAATATTCAAAAAGGTTCTAATGAAAATTTTAAACACAAGTTCGGATATCTTTTATTTGAAAAATAATCAAGTAGACTCGAAAATATGAATTTTTTTACTTCTTACCGACAAAAACCAATAAGTCGGTTTTTTATTTTGACTTATTTCATAAAAATTGATTTATTTTGAATTAATCGAGTTTTACAGATTTTGAAAGTCAAAAAAACTGCAGAAAAATTACACACACACACATATATATATATAAACCCCTTTTTTTTGCTTTTTTTTAAAGAGAGAGATAAACATTATTCTAAAACACATGTTTCAGTTAGAGTGCTTCTAAAAGTTTTATTAACAAGTTGCTTTCTTGAGATACTTAAAACTACATTACCAATTATGTCTGACTTTCTAACTCATACCGATCGAATTTTAGGTAAAGAGGTCATGGGGATGCTGAGATTCAAGCCAAAAATAACTTTTTACCGGTTGACCGCTCGAGCGCCCTTTGGGTTTGCTCTAGCGCTTAACTGCCAGTGAGCTATTTCGTCTATCTGCCAATTGTTCGCTCGAGCGCCCAACTGCTAGCGTGCTTTTTGAAAATAGTTTCTCGAAAATTGTGTCTTGAATTGATCAGAACTTTTTAAAGTATTTTGACCCAAACCTGTAGGCACGTTGACTCTTTTAACAAAATTGATTTTACTTGAAGTTTTTGAAACAGATGAATTTTTAACATACCCTAATCCAGTTCGGTCTGACACCATTTTCTGAACACTCAAAATTTCTTCCAAACCTAGGGGTCCTGCATTCGACTTCTCTAGAGTGGCATTAGCAGTAAGCAGTTTAGATTTTAACTATTTGATTCTCGTCTCAAACGAGATTTTTGAATTAATTGAGTTTTGTAATTTCACTTCTAATTCTAAAACTTTGGATTTAAAGGAATCACTGTTTGTCAGAACTGACCAATTTTTCAGGCATTTTGAATTTAAAAATTTTCAGTTGAGAAACAAGAGCTTGAGATTCGGTTAATTTTGATTTAATGCTTTCGTTTTTCTTTTCAAATATTTTAATCTTCAATGACAGCTTAGTGATAATTGTTTTCATTTTGTAACTTTCTCTGTGCAGTTTATCATAAGCCAACTGAAAATTTGTTTTCACTATTACCATCTGAATTTGGACCTGAACCTGAGTCTAATTTTTTTTTTCCAGAATCACTGTGAGAAACACCTGATTCCTGATCAGAGTATTCAGATTTAGATGAGCCAGTCGATGCAATAAAAATTACAAAATTACACTCTTCATTATTTGGTTCAGATTCTGTTTTATTATCACTTGACTCATCATCTCACATGACTGGAAAAAAAATTTCTTTCTTTTTCTTTTTGTTTGGACAATCATTAGTAATATGACTATACTCTTGACATTCAAAACACTATATCGTCTGGTTTTGATTTTTTTAAAAAAAATATATTTTTTGTAACATCCTTACTTTTGTCACCAGTTTTTCCAGACTTGTTCTTAAAGTTAAAT
Organism: Heliamphora exappendiculata; assembly: GCA_034768845.1. Classification (NCBI taxonomy): domain Eukaryota; kingdom Viridiplantae; phylum Streptophyta; class Magnoliopsida; order Ericales; family Sarraceniaceae; genus Heliamphora; species Heliamphora exappendiculata. Next base: position 16,304 of record JAOTRH010026114.1, on the reverse strand, counting down.
TTTTTATTTAAAACAAATTTATAAATTTTTTTAAGAAAAAAATTCATAACTTCAGGATCAATATTCATCTCATCATTAATAGATTTTATGTCAACCTTTAATTGAAAATTTTTAAGTAACATCTTTTGATTTTTTATGTTGACGTAGAATCAACTCATAAGTTTGAAGATTTCCAACTAACTATTCCATTTTAAGAAGATCAATATCTTTGCTTTCTTCAATAGCGGTGATTTTTTATTAAAATCTTTTAGGTAGAGATCGTAAGATTTTTCGAACAATATGAGATTCCAAATTTTTTTCTCCAAGTATAAAACAAGAATTCACAATATCACTCAATTTGCATAAAATTCATCAAATGTCTCATTTTCTTTCATTCTTAAAGTTTCAAAACTAGTAGTAAGCCTTTAAAATTTTAAAATTTTTATAATTGTAGTACCTTCATGAGTGATTTCAAAGATATCCCACACTTCTTTAGTAATTTTACACGTGCAAATTTGTCAGAATTCTTCTAGTGTGACACCACTAAAGATGGAATTGATAGCTTTACTATTCTAGCTTATATTTTCAAAATCTTTTTTATTCTATTGTTCGGTTGGTTTTAAAATAAAATTATCCCCAAACGTGACAGTGGGTCAGGTATAGTTATTAAGAACTAAAATCTAAACCCTTTCATCGATGAATTTTAAAAATGCTTGCATCCAAACTTTTTAATAAGGGTAGTCCCCTTCATCTAACATGGCTGATCTAATGATTGAGTTTTCTTCTTTTGAAATTTTTTTTTATTGAGATTGATTAGAACTATTTTTCCAAAAAAATCTTTTATTTTTGAAAAAAATATTTTTAATCAAAACATTATAACCCCTTTTTTAAATAAAAAATTATAATTATTTTTGAAAAAAAATAAACCCGTTCTGATACAAATTGAAAAAATTATTTTTATATTTTTTAGTCAAACTAATTAAAAAATTATTCTTTTTACGTTTTTAATAAATCTACGTCGTAGAATGCGAGAAATAAAGAATCTAACATCCAAACTCAACACACAATATTTTTTACGTGAAAAACCCAACTTGGGTAAAAAATCACGGGATAAATCCTAATCCAGATAAATCAAGTACAAACCAATGGAATAGTTACAAGATACCAACTTATAGACTTTGATCAAATCTTCAATCCAAATGCCTCAAGTTATCTTGCTGAATTCACGTATACTGTTCCCCGCTTGATCACCGTAGCAACGAATCCTCGAAATTTCACAAGTATTGAATTCTCAGTATTTTCACACTGGCAGACTTCTCCATCGGTAAACTTAGAACGCCTTTTAGGTTGAACACGATCAATCTTGAAGTTTGTAAAACTCGAAAGTAACTTCTGATCTGTTTTAAAATATTTGATTATTGAAATGCAAAAGTTAATTTTCGTGACTGACCTATGATCTTTTATATTGGCCTTAAAATAAGGCAATTGGAGTTCTAATTAAATTAAAACTGCCTAAGATCCGCTTGAACGCACTTGGGACCGCTCGAGCAGTCATGTGCCAGACTACTTTTTGCTATTGCACGAACCTACTTCATTAACTTATACTCTTGACTTTTTGTGTTATATTTTAGTTTTTCAGGCTGAATAATATTCTAATAAAAGACTCTTAATCCAACTAAGATTTACAGCTCAATTAAATGACCTAACTAAATTAAATAACTTAAAAGCTCTATAGTCATCAAACTACTAAAGTCCTAAATCAACTAGGAATTTTATAATACTTGTACAATTTGAATTGGTACAAAAATATATGAAATTTAATATAATTAATATTATAAATAAATTTCTAGCAGTATTCTTTACCCAATTTTAACTAAAATTGAATCAAATTTCTTACTTATATATGCTGATACCCATTTTCGCCCCATGTTTAGAAAGATAATACCAAAAAATATTTGAGCATATTATTGTTATATTATTCTTTACTACAATTTAGGAGTTTACCGCATAATTTTTACTTTTTCCGAGAAATGCCCAACGGATAATTTGAAGCTAAATTTTATATAAAAAATATCAGTAAAATAATTTCTCAAGAAATAAAAAAAATACTTAAACGTTCAAAAATATTTATAGATTAAAATTGGACCCAATTTAATAATTTTTCTCTTAAAAATATTACATTTAAATAAAATATCAGGACCAAAACTAACTGAGATAATACCATCAATTTCACATTTCAAAACTTGGCATGTTAGTTCAGTTTTCACGCTCATTCATTTATATCTTATAGTTAAAAAAAAACAAAGAAGCTGATTTTGATCATTCAAGTAGTATTTTTAAGCATTAAAAGTGTATTATTTATTTTTACTTTTTTCCGAGAAAGGCCCAACGGTTGTGATATGCACATAGAAAGGATTCAAGTAGTATTTTTAAGCATTAAAAGTGTATTATTTATTTTTTTAGTATCTTAAAAATTGTCCAAAAAGCTGAGTGTGAACATCCAATCACATTAGCGCCGATTGACAATCAGTTTAATTTTTTTTGAATTTTTTGAATTTTTAGTCAAAAAATTAAATTAGGTTCAAAGTAAATTTTTTGATAACTTAACTTTTAAGTTAGTTTTGTGAAATTGATTGTTTGGTTAAAAAATTAATTTTTTTTGCTTTTTGTTCAAAATATATAATTTTAAATTTTTATATATTTAATATTAATAATTATATGTAGTAAGTAGCGATAGTAAATAAATTATGAATGATGGATATTATCGTATTTTATAAATAATGATAGTTTGAATAAAATATTTTAAAATTTTGTTTTTTGATTTAACTTTTTAATTTTTTAATTTTTTAATTTTTTAATTTTTTAATTTTTTACCAAACAAACAACTTTAAATTTTTTGTATTTTTAGCGAAAAACCAAAAATAGCAAAATTTCCATTCAGGCCTCAATCTTTCACATTGCTTGTGTGTCCCTATTTTTGGGAATCCATCATTTCCAATTCTCAAAAGTGTAGTTCTTGGTTCCGAACAATAGAGTTTTGAATATCGTGCTAAAAAATATATTAATTTTTTTATTAATATGATATGTATTTGATAAAATATCGTACTATTTTAGATCTATCACTATGAGATATTTTTATATATTTTTTAAAAATATTATTCAATGATAAATAATTTAGTATAACATAATTATTTATTTAAAATAATATTTTATTTAATATGTCTAAATTAAAATTTAATCTTATTATTTATAGTAAGATAGGTAATTTAAAAGTGATAAAATTTAGCGTGCACATTTTTTCATAATAATTTAACGTTGATTAGTTTTAGAACTATCCTTTTATGCTATATTTAATACTTGAATTAGAGTATAAAAATAAAAAATAAAAATACAAACAAAAAAATAAGTAAATATTATTTTTTAAAAAATAATAATAATTATGAATTAGTATGTAGTCGGTATGACCCAATATAAGCTGATATTGACTGGTATGTCCGATAGAGGCTGATAAAAATTAGTATTTTGATAGGTACAAAAATAAATAATTAGCGTACTAATTTTCTTTTAAACCAGTATGTACTCACCGGTACGGTACGGTACCATACATACAACTATGGAACATATGTATATATATATATTTTTATATTATTAAGTTTCTTTTTTTTCTAACTTTGATTTAACTATTTCTTCCATTATTTTAGTATATTTTGACCCAAAATTTTTTTATAGAATTATTCGTATCATTGAGACCGTCATTTTGAGTACAAGCAAGATATATTTTTTATTTTATTTGATATACCTAAAAATAAAAATAAAAAAAAAAGTAAAAAAAAAGTAAAAAAGAAGTCAATATCTAAGGGCTTGATTGGCAACTTAGCTTTTTTAGTTTTTTGGCTAAAAAGGTCAAAAAGCTAAAATTGCATGTTTGATAAAAAAGCAAAAAAACTAAAAAGTTAAATCAAAATACGAACTCTCATAATATTTTATTCAAATTCACACCACTTTTAAAATATAATAATATCTCTAATTCATAACTTATTTACTACTACTATTAATTATATATAATTGTTAATATCAAATATATAAAAGGATAAAATTGTTCACTTCAAACATAAAAACAAAAATACTAACTTTTTATCCAAATAACTAACTTAAAAAAAGCTACTTAAAAACTAAATTACCAAACAATTTATTTTAAATCAAATTTAATTTTTTAACTAAAAACATAAAATAAAAACTAACTTTTAAAGCTAATTATCAACTAACCCCTAAATTTAACTCAACTATTCTGCTACGTGAATGATTGATGATTTATGAGATGCCTGTCAAACTTTATCAATAAATTGGCTCACCTTTTGCTTTGAAATGGAGGACATGCATTGAAATTGGGAGGAGTTGCTCACTACACCCAATTTTACACAATTTTAGAAAGGTTTTGAAGGCCTTTGTATTATGTTAAGTAATTTTATTCTTAGACCACTTGATTCAATAATTTGGTTATAATAAAGTCAAAAAAGGCCCCAGATTCAAGAAAATTTCTGCTGAAATCTCCACCTTAGCTTAGATAGGAATTCTTTTATTATTTCTTCACCAGGATTCATTTATTTTTAATACTTTGACTAGTCCATATACCCTTGTATTTACTTATTGCTTTGACTTGTTCATACACTCAATTATTAATTTATTTTGAATGCACACCCTAGTAATTATTTTCTAATGGTTTGACTGATCCGTACACTCTAATATTTATTTAATACTTATTTATCTATTTAAACTTTTATACTTTGATCTTGTTTCTTTTATTATTCATGTGCATATCATGGGTCACCGCTAGTTCTTTGTTATACCATTGGTAGTTGTTGGGCAAATTGGAAAAACTATAATATGTTGGTTTATCAAATAACAACAGAATGCAATAAATTAAATTACACTAATCAAAAATTATGTTTTCGGGAAAAAACAAGAAATGCTTCTTTAATTCTATTTTCGTTATATATAAAAGAAAAGTAGAAGACAGAGAAAAACAGAACCGATAAACTATTTTAAAAAATCGTTTTTGTTAAACAAAAAACTAAGAATAGATAAAAACTTAGAAATTAAACTGTGCTTTAAAAAGAAAACAGAACAGAATAAAATTAAAACCAGAACTTATCAGAAAAATGAAACTCTTACAAAACAAATGCAGAACACGTTGCGATCGAGCCCAACATTGGGCGTTGTGTCATTAAGACAGAATATGCCATCGCCTCGGTGGTTGCGATAGAACGGACATCTATTTCTATAATAAAACAATCGCCGTGTGTAGAAGAAACATTGCAATCTGCACATACAGCGAACCTTGCTGTGCCAGAACTTTATCTGAAAACGCGAATCGAATGAAGGAAAACAATACAATGTTGAAGCTTGAAAAACGAATTAAACATTGGCCTTTTCAGAAGTTGGATGATCGAAAATGGGCAGTGGAACAGCCTTTAAATAGGCTTTCTAGGTAACTGTTCGAAATGAACGGAACAGGCACAAAATCGGTTTGGCCTGACAGTTTAATCACCTAACTGATGCGAACCCTCCAATGGTTCGTTTTGACTTTCAACGGTCAATAACGGACAAAATCAGTAATAGAAATTTAAATTTTAAATAATTAAATTAAAAAAAATAAATTCAAAAAATTTAAATAATTAAATTTTTTACAAAAAGATAAGAGTCGACCTAAATCGCAACCCATGGACCGTAGACCACGGACCGGAGCCCAACTCGACCCAGCCTGACACAGCCGTGACGAGCAGGTGGTGGCAGCAACAACAACGCGTGTGTGTGGGGTTTGGGTCGAACCCATCATTGGGTAGGTCTTTTTCCTTCCACAAAATTGAGTTTCTCCAAGGGGAACACCCCTTAGGCCAAGGTTGGCTTATATAAGTCACTCAACTAATCTTCTCTTAACCAATGCGGGATTGATGCAAAGTTACCAACTTTCACCATTTTCTATGGCATATTTATGAAGTCAATTTCTATTTCACTCATTAACCGTTTTGAATGCCACAAAGTTTATGATTACACTACTCAAGGATATAAATATATTAGGATTTAGAATCATAAAAAAGATTAATTCAATTCAAAGACATTTAACTTCAAAGTTTGCAAAAAATCATGTTCAAAATTTTCAAAACCACATTTTCCAATAATCCCAAACATGAATGGGATTTGACGAAAAAGAAATGCAATAAGATGCAGACATAGAGAGAGTTTGATAAAAAAAAATCCTACATATGATAGGTAGCTTTTGGTTTCAAATCTTTCCTTGTGAAAAACTATCGAACTTACTAGCTAATTAGTGAACAAGATATCTTGAACTGTTCAACTATTTATGTAAGCCAAGACAATAGAGTTCACACAGAATCTTTTAGATACAGCTTGATTCTCACGGTTGTGCCCATTTTGTCCCTGAGCAAATCCTGATTTTCATGAGTGCTTTTAGAGAATGTAGCCTTAGCATTCTCATAAAAGTGTTCCATTCTCACTCATATAGGCGATTCTTATTAAGAGTATCATGTTATAGCTCACTTGAAATTTCAAGATATAAGAATCATTAGAAGTATAGCTTAACTTAATAACGCTACAGTGTGCCACAATAAGAATAGGTAGGAGATTTTATCTCCATAGTGATGATACTGAGTCACAGATAATTCAGTTGTCCCTCTAAACCTAGATTATGGAATCTCTAGTCAACTAGGTTGGGTTGCCATTGAGGTGACTCTTAATTTATAGGCTTTAAGCTTATTCTGCTCGATGAATGATTAACTTGCTCTCTGCTCAAGCCTTTAATTAACTGATCTGCTATATTGTCTTTAGACTTTATATGTTTGATGGAAATTATTCCACTCGATAGCAAGTGTTTTACGGTATTGTGTCCGTACATGTCAAGACTTATTGGTTTATATATTATTGCGTGCCTTAGCCATTACTGATTGACTATCGCAATATATACAGATGGCTGGCACAGGTTTAAGGCCACATAGAGATGTCTTCTAAAAATTGGTGGAGCCATTCAGTTTTTTCTCCAGTTTTGCCCAGAGTTATAAACTCAAACTCCATTGTGGACCTCGTAATAAACGTCTTTTCAGATGATTTTCATGACACATTTGCACCACCCAAAGTGAAACACGTATATAGTTGTGGATTTTGAGTCATTAATATCAAATATTTTGCATTACCGTATCCTTCTAGTACTGCTGAATATCTAGTATAATATAGCCCATCGTTTTGGGTGTACCTTAGATATCTTAGCACCATAATAATCGGCCGCTAATGGTTATTCCCAGGATTGCTAGTATATCTACACAATTTACTTACAGCATATGTCAAGTCGGGTCTCATAATTCATTAAGTATGTAAGAATCCCAACAATACGAGAATATTCTAATTATGATATGTTTTTATTTGTATTCTTAGACAAATGGAGATTTATATTTACAAGTGTCCTTGCAACACATGTATCATTCTTATTAAACTTCTCAAGTATTTTTCCAACATAATAGGATTGAGTTAAGGCATATCTATCAAACATTTTAGTGATTCTCATTCCTAGTATTACATATGCTATTTCTATATATTTTCATGTCAAACCTCTTGTTCAACATTTTCTTGATAATTTTAATTATAGTATTATTACTACCTAAGATTAGTATGCTATCAACATACAGACAAACAATAAAATAATATTGGTCAGTGTGTTTCACGTAGATACATTTGTCATACTTATTTATTTTGAAACCATTTGACATTGTTATGCCGTCAAATTTCTATGCCATTGTTTAGGTGTTTATTTCAATTCGTAAAGAGACTTAACAAGCTTTCACACCTTTTCTTTCATGTCATGGAGCTATAAAACCCTCAAATTATTCTATATAAATTTTTTCATTTAAATCTCCATTCGAAAAGGCTATCTTAACATTCATTTGATGTATTTCTAGATCAAATAACGATGCAATAGATATTAACATTCTTATTGATATTATTCTTGTCATAGGTGAGTATGTATCAAAGTAATCCACCCCTTTTGTTTGCCTATAAGCCTTGCCTTGAATTTCTTTATTGATCCATTTGCTCTCATTTTTCTCTTAAATATCCATTTATATCCAAGAGATTTACAACCAGGTGAAAGATCTACTAGTTCCCAAGTATGATTTTGCAAGATATATTCAATTTCACTATTAATTGTCTTCTTTCACAAAGGTGCATCCAGGGAGGACATTGTTTCCTTAAAAGTTTGAAATTCATTTTCTAACAAACATGTTAGAAAATTCGGACCAAATTAATGATTTAGATGTTCTAACTCATTTACTACGTTTAGGTTCATCATGCTCTCTTAATCATTGATCCTTATTTTCCACTTGACTACTACCTATTATACTATCATAAGTTCTTTTAAGAGAACTTATCTCTTATATAGATTTGTACAAAAATATATGTTCAAAGAACGATACATTTTTAGATTCAATAACTGTATAAAATTGAATATCAGGATTATCACTTTTGTGTTCTAAAAATCGATATGCGCTATTGTTATTTGTATATTCTATAAATATACAATCAACAGTTTTTGTATCATATCTTGACCCTTTTAGGATATGGAACTACTACCTTAACTAAATACCTCATCACTTTTAAGAATTTATGAAAGGTCTTCGACCGTTCCATAACACATTCGAAGTCTTGTTCGTTTTTTTATAGTGTATTTTGTTTAGAATCAAATTGGTAAAAAATATCGCTTCCCATCACAAGTTCTAAGGTAACCCATAATTAATGAGTAAAGTATTCATCATTTCCTTTAAAGTTCTATTTTTTGGTTTAGCAATTCTGTTTTGTTGTGGAGTATAGGGAGCTATTATTTGAAGAATAATTCCATGTTATGAACAAAATTAATCGAAAAGTAATTCATTTTCACCTCTCATATCACACCTTAAGACTTTAATCCTTTTTCCATGTTGGTTCTCAACGTCCATTTCATATAGTACAAAAGATTCTAAGGTTTTGTCTTTGTTTCATAGAAAATACACATAACAATACCTAGTACAATCATCTATAAAATTAATAAAGTACTTTAAGCCTCCTCGTGTTTAAATAAATTTTAAATCACAACTATTACTATGGATTAAACCAAGAGACTTGGTATTCCTTTCTACTTACTGAAAAGGTTTAGTTAATTTTTCTTATACACAAGTTTCATGCTGGCATTAAAAATTCGAGAAATCTGTCGACAACGAATTTCTTTATGCCGGCATCTTTTGTTTTGTATTTCTTATCCAGTGATTCCATAATTCCTTTGTCGTTTTTAAATGAATATACACGTTATACAACGTGTTGTCCATGTCATTCAGGATGTAGTTTCGGCATAAGAAGTCAGCATGTTTCCATGCTTTAACGGCAGCAACGACTTATCGATCTCCCTCATTTTTTGATAAAGAAGGAGTATCCTTTTGGAGGAATAGTGCCAGATTCAGCGTCATAAGATAGAACAGCATCATCTGCTACCACCTTTTGAACTCTATCTCGTTAAACTTTTTTGTTTTTTCAGCATAGTTCATAGGAACTGGAGCTAGAATCGGGACTGAAACAGTAGCAACAGCAAGAGTAGGAGCAAGAGTGATGGAGTTTGCTCTATTTTCAATTTTGGTTGCCATCACTGCAAAAGCTGACTACAACACTGAATCAGAAACAAAAAACAAGTTTTATAAGACTATAAAATAGTAAGATTACAGAATTGTAACAATAGTTTAATAAAATACCGATAGTATTTTTCCAGAAACAATTTATATATTCTATCTTAAGATTGTTGGGCAAATTGAAAAAACAACAATTTGTCAATTTATCAAATAATAACATAATGCAGTAAATTAAATTATAGCAACCAAAAATTATGTTTTCGGAAAAAACCAAAAATGCTTCTTCAATTCTGTTTTTCTTATACAGAAAAGAAAAGCAACAGTTAGAGAAAAACAAAATCGATAACCTGTTTTAGAAAATCCTTTTGTTAAACAGAAAACTAAAAACATATAAGAACTTAGAAATTAAACTATGTTTAAGAAAGGAAATAGAACAGAATAAAATTAAAATCGAAACCTATCAAAAAATTAAAACTATTACAGAAAAAATGCAAAAAATATCGTAATCAAGTCCAACGTTGGACATTGTGTCCTTAAGATAGAATACGCCATCGTCTCAGTGCTTGTGGTAGAACAGGCGTGTGCCTCCAGAATAAAATGGTCGCCGTGTGCAAAAAAAGCACTGCAATTTGCACATACGGTGAACCTTGTTGCGCCAAAACTTTCTTTGAAAACATAAACTAAATGAAAAAAAATAATGTAATGCTGAAGCTTGAAAATGAATTGAACATAGGGGCTTTCGGAAGTTGGATGATGGAAAATAGGAAGTGGAACAGCTTTTAAATAGGCTTTTTAGGTGACTACTCGAATTGAACTTAAAAGGCACAAAATCGATTCGGCCTGGCGGTTAGACCGTCCAACAGGCGTGATCCCTCCAATGGTTTGTTCTGACTTCCAACGGTCAATTACTAACAAAAATGGTAACAGAAAGTTAAAATTTAAATAACTAGATTTTCCCCAAAAAAAATTAAAAAAATTTAAATAATTAATTTTTCTACAAAAAGATCAAGGTCAACTCAACCCGTAACTCATGAATCTGAGCCTCGCATGGTCGGTCTAACGAGCGGGCGATGGCAGCGGTAGCAGCAACGCACACGTGGGATTTGATCTAACTTACCATTTGGTAGGTCCTCCCCTTTCTACAAAATTGGGTACTCCCAAGGAGCACATCCCTTAGGCCAAGATTGGCTTATATAAGCCACTCAACAAATTTTCTTCCAATCAATATGGAATTGATGCAAAGTTATCAACTTTTGCCATTTTCAATTGCATAATTTTGGAGTCAATTTTTCATTCACACATTAACAGTTTTGAATGCCATAATATTCATGATTACACTAATGGACATAAACATATTAGGACTTGAAATCATTAAAAATAATTAATCCAATCTAAATATATTTATCATTAAAATTTGCTAAAAATCATGTTTAAAATTTTCAAATTGCACATTTTTCAATACCAGTTTCATATGTTTGTGAATATCACGACAACATAACTTATTATTTTCGTAGTGTTTCTGTTAACCAAAAAACAAACTGATTTCATTCGAAAGTGAAATTCTTCGAAACTATTAAGCAATTGCGTGCAAAGTTCTTTTGTCATGTTTTAGGATTTTTCCAGAAAGTGATAATGGACAAAATTAAAAGTAATAAATCGATGGAAATTGAAAATGAGTTTAAGGACTACAAACTACTCCTATGAATTGAGAATTACAAATGAATGGAAAAGAAAATTACAAGTAAATGAAAGACAGAATAAAAAGATAGGCAATTTATCAGAGTGTCAAAAAGTCCATTTCTTGTGTCTATGATTAATCTTTTATAGACTGATTTGCAACTGCTTATAACTGCCTTTGTAACCATCTCCTTCATGAGCCAATTCCAACTAACTTTAGTAGTGGGCAGTTCTGTCATGGGCCAACTTCGGTAGTGGGTAGTTGTGGGCAACCCCTTCTAAGCCACGATCTTGTAACTACTCGATAATTCAACATAGTTTTTGGCCTTCGAGATCAAATGACTTCAATACTGACACTTATCCTTTTGAGAAGAAACGTCAACTATCTTATAGCACATGTCCATTGCATCACATATTTTATTTCTAACTGCTCTCTTGATGTATTTGAGAGGAAACTGGGCTATTAGATACTTGATAAAAATAATGAATCCTTTTGTTTACAAAGACTTAGATGACATCAATAAGAAGCTAAGATTCAATGGGTTTTTCAATATACCTGAGCCCTTTTGTATTTGACTACATACACTACCCTTAATCCTTTTATAACATGACTCGATAGGTCTTTTCCATGTACATAAGCCATTTTGACCATTTTATTCGATGGGTTATTTAATCATTATTGAAAGAATTTGATAAAATTTGGTGTAAACAGTTGTCCTCCTCATTAATGGGATTAAAATTCCTTAAACCAATTAATGATTCCCTTAATGACAATAGTTAATAAATATAACCATTACCAAGTCACATGTGGAAGATGAAACATTTAAATAGGCTTGTGTAGAAGCCTTAACGTCATTTATTGCCTTTGTACTATTCTTATTTTGCTATGATATTCATCATCACTCAAAGATTTCTCAAACTTAGTAACAATGGCACCTAGGAGAAGCTCCAAACTTTCCTCTATAACTCAAAGATTCCCTTCGGATCTCAAAGAATATGTTGATCAACATGGGAATCACAATATTCTGATTCCCTAGTTCAAGTTCAAATTATATTCTTGGTCTTATTCTTGAGCCAAACATGCCTGAATCATTTTCATCCAATTATCCCTTGGCACCAAATGAAGCTTTTCCACTCCATCAACCGTTTTTAAACTAAACCAAATGGGAAGGACCAGCACCTCTTCGCATATGGATAAACCCTAAATTGGATTGGTCCAACTAGGTTTCACGCTTAACCCCGTATATCGGTCAACAATGGGACAGTCTGGGTATTCGAGAGACTATTATGCTTTCTACTTATACCCTCGACATGAATAACTGGGTACTTGGTGTAGTAGCTTGTTTCTGGTTTACTTCTTACAACACCATGATTTTTTCTTGTGGGTTTATGTCGCCCACCATTCTTGATGCTGTCTATCTCACAGGCCTTCCTTCGATAGGCCTTGAAGTTAATGCTTTGTTAGTTCCTGCTCTAACTGGAGAAGAGTATTTGAAATCTTCAGGTATGAAAAATTCTGAATTACTCAAAATTTATGATATCCCTTCTTCTGTTGTACCCTCATTCAAAGAGATGGTTCTTTTCTATCTCTTTTGGCTTTGTCATTTTCTTCTAGCCACTCTAGGTATTAAAGTTACCAAGGAGTATTTATCGATAGCCATTTGTTTGGCTCAGCAAAAGAAACTCGCTTTGGCCCGTTTCATTTTGGGCACACAAAGGATTTTATACCTTCATTGAGAAAAGGATTTCTGATAGCTGTGGTGGCCTCTTTTAGCTATTCCAAGTTTGGCTCTATGCTTACATCCCCCAGCTGAATTTGAAATTTCGGACTACTCTGGGTGATCTCTGTTTGAGTTATGCTGAATACTTTTTTTCTGAGTATTTAGATTTTTTGACATATTTTTTTGAGTATTATTTCTATATTTCCTTCTCTTGGCCTCATGTTCGAAGTCTTGAGGACTTTTTACCTTTTTATCAATTCTAACTTTTTTCTTCTCGCTTGACTTTTTTACAAGATGACCCTTCACAACCCTTAATGATCTCATACGTCGAAGGACTTTTTCGGCTAGTGTCCTTACCCCCAAATATATCCTAACCGGTGGGTCCATTGTTAGGGTTGCATACTAAAAATCATAAATTTTATTTAGCTTTAGTATTTAATTTAATTTTAATAAAATTAATTTTTTTATTTTATAAAAATCTTAATGAGTAATGTATGCAATATCATTTCTTTAATGTTATGCATGGATGTTCTTTATTCTGTACAGTATTTAATCTGGTGTGTAGAGTACGACTTGCATACAGAAGACCAGCTTATAGGTTCTTGCAGAATATAAGTTGTTGTTCACAGTTTAGATGGAATTGGACAAAAAATCAGTATGACTGTAGTACAGAGTTTTAATAGGTATATCTTGGTTATAGGGAATAGATAATAGCATCAACTATTGTTCTGACTCGTTGTGCTAGTATACTTTGTGTGTATTAAACAAAACTACATTAGAAAAATTAATTTTATACTAATTATATAAATTAATTTACATCACAAGGTTATTATGAGTGTTTATACTCTTAATCCCAAAATAATTATTATTTGCGTATATTTAATATATGTTATTTTGATTCATTAGAGAGTGCGATATTGTATAGATTTATAGTCCCGGTGAGTTGGATACACTACAAGAAAAACACACTTTTAGCGACCACGTTTGGCGACCAACATTGATTTTGGTTGCTGAATACAAAATAGTTGGTCACCATATTATCGTTGGTCGCAGATTATACAAATATTGGCGACCATTATTCGTTGGTCGTGGAATATACCACAATCGACGACCACAGTTTTGAGTTTGGTCACTAACAACACTTTTATTGCGACCAAATCTAATATTAGTTGCCAAAGGTCTGGTCGTAGAATGAAAAAATAGGTGAGTACTTCTTGGCAACTAAGGTTTGGTCGCAAAAAACACTCATTAATTGGCAACCAAAAGACTTTTGTCGCTACAGATCACTTTTGGCAATCAAAATTACTTTTTGTCACCAAACATTTTGGCGACAATAAAAAAAATGCGGGAAAAAAGTTTGGCGCCTATGACTCTTTGCGACTAAACAAACATTGGTCGCGCAAAAGGTTTAGTGGCTACCATTTGACATTTGGTCGCCAAATGGTTTGGTGCCAACCGCAGAAAAGGCCTTAATAGGTATAATTGATTAAATTTTATATGTTAATAATATACTCCCAATTTCACTTCATTCTTTTAGTTAATGGGTACAATTGATCCAATTTTCACGCCGAATCATAATTTAAGTGTTTGGGTAATAATGCCTGAAGTGGGAGAGGGAAGGTTTTCTTTCTCTTTCTTTTTAATTTTTTAGTTCATTTATAGTTTTGTTTATATGGGTTTAGGAATTAATGGTGAAAAGAGATAATTTAACAATTTATGATATGTACAAAAGAGAAACACGTTTTTCTAAAAATTAGAATTGAGATTTTAGTACATTCTCATAACTTACTATATTCTTATACGTATAAAGTATAGAATCCTTTAAATGACGAGTACTTCAAAAATAGTATTGTAGATACCGAATATGAATACAGCATCAATATGATAAAAAAAAATACCGAATACTCCAAAAAGTATCGGGTATGCTTTGGGTATGTAAAATAGGAACATTTTTTCATTTATTTTAAAATTTTAATGCTAAAACTAAAATTTTAAAAATAAAAATTAAGAGGATATAAGTATACTTAATTTTAAGTTATAGATATATTTTTTAAAAAATTCATTTTTGATAATTTATACTTATATATTTATATTTTTAATATTTTAAATTTTAAATTTTAAATAATTAATTATTTCTTTTAGGTATAAAAATTATGAGGATTAAGTATAAATCTTAAAATTTAAATTAAAATATATTGTATTTTAAATTGTAAATATAAATTTTATTATTGAATTATCTTCGTTAAATTAAAAAATTCTAAAATAAAATATAACTTATTTTAAATTATAAACATAAATTTTAGCATTGAAATCTAATTTTTTTAAATTAATAAAAATACTAATTTAATAATAAAACAGAATCCAAAAAGGGGCGCACCAAATGTCGCGTCGTTTCGCGCCATTTCTCGCTCACTTGCCATCCGTCCCTCGCTGTCGTGCCGTTCACCCTGCCTCCTCCTTTGCCACCTTCTTTTGCCTCCACGTCTAGCCCTAATTCCTCTCCTTGCGTCCTCTTCATTGTCGTCGCCCCTCTCAACAGCGATGCCGCTGTCTTCCTCCGTTTTTAAATTTTTTTTCGAAACTTCTAATTCTTCACCCCATCTCCATATTGAAATCGAATTGTATGTCATAAAAACTAATCAAACTAATAAATTAATAACAATTTGGTTTCAGTTTAAAGCCGTGGTTCTAAGGGTAAGAAGTTGTTACTAAATTTATATTAAAGAAATCAAATATTTATTTGGTTTTTTTATAATTATTTTTTTATCATTTTTTATACTATATTAATTTTACGTTATTTTATCACTTCTTTTATATTATTACAAAGAGGAATTTTCGTATCCATAAATAATAATTATATTTAATTATTTTTTATCTATTAGTAATAGTTTATGAATTATAAATATAATATTACGTTTATTTTTTAAATTTTTCATGATGAGATGTATTTAAAAAATAGACTAATGTTGAGAAATTTATTAAAGATAAATAAATTATATAAAAAAACTAAACTAAATGCACAATACATAGAATTATTATGATGTTTTGAGAAAAAAATAAAAAATTTATATAATAAGTTATCTTTAAAGAATAAAAATTTAATACTAAATTGCAATTTACCCAAAAAAAAAAATCCCGCCCAAACATTCCCCCCAATCTTTCACACATTTTCATCTGCCCCAACCCTTGCGCCCTCTTCTCCAACCGACCCGTGCGCCCTCTCCTCTTCTCCTCCAACTCGTGCGCCCACTCTTCCTAACACCCAACC
>JAOTRH010026093.1:0-21566 GCA_034768845.1 Heliamphora exappendiculata | reverse complement strand
CTCTCTCTCTCTCTCTCTCTCTCTCTCTCTCTCTCTCTCTATATATATATATATATATATATATATATATATATAAAACTACTTGCAACAATATTTAACCCTTTGAAATAAATTTTGAAATTTTTATTTACTTTTTAGGCTCTTTCTATTTTTTAATTAACTTTTTTTACTTTTTTTGTCAGATTATTTTGATGGGAAAAATTAAAAAGTAAAAAATTTGATAAAAATAAAATAATTACTAAAGAGGAAAATAAAAAAAATAAAATCTGACTCTGACTTAATAGCTTAATTTGTCCTTTTTGAATTTTTCATATATTTGAATTTTTAATACTTTATTTTAGCTTGCCTAACCAGAAGAGGCAAAAGAAATTAACAACATATAAAAAATATTTACACTGGAAAGCATCAAAATGAAATAAAACCCCACCAAAAGGGTCTGACGTTAGAAAGCATGAACTGAACAGAAAATGTATTTTAAAGGATGTTTGTTTGGATTGAAAATATTTTTCAATAAATTTTGTGAAAAATAACTTTTTTTATGTTTGGTTGTGATTTAAAATATTTTTAAAAAAATATTTTATGTAATTTGATTTTCATAAAAAACTTTTAATATTTCATAATTCATAATTCTTAAAATTTAATAATTAAAAAATTCTACTGTCTCTATCCAATTAACCAAGGTATTAAAAACAAAATTGCTGGACCCACATTAGCTCCAGACCCTAGAATCACAGGACACCCAAACTCCTGGAATCATGAGACTTAGGACGACAGGACCCCAAAACCACGGGACACTCGATCTCTCGGGATCTTAGGACTCAAGACCACGGCCCCCAAGACCCATGGGGTACTGAAATCCTTGGGACTGTGGACCCCCAAAACTTGAGATCTTGGGATAATTAGGGCCCCGGGACCCACGGGATCTCGAAACCCCCAGAGTCTCGGGACCCTCGAGATCTTTGGACCTCATACCCCTGGAACCATGGACTCTTAGATCCTCGGGACCTCGAACCCTCGAGACCCTAGAGCCCAAGTCCCCCAGACCACCAGTCCCTCGGTTCCTCGGGACCCACAAGACCCTGGACCTGTGGGATCCCATGACCCTGAACTCCTAGGACCCGGGACCCCGGACCTCGGACCCCAATGACCCTCAAGACTCCAAACTCTTGGGACCTCGAACTCCCAGTCCCCTAAACCCTTGGACCCCTAGTCTCTCGAGACCTCGATCACTGAGACCCCGGGAGCCTGGACCCCTAGACTCGCAGGACCCCCGAGACCCCGATCCCCCGAACTCATGGGACGTCGAGACCCCAAACACCAGGGAACCATAGGGTTTCAAACTCCCGAGACCCCAGACCCCAAAGACCTTAGTCCCCCAAAACTTTGGACCCCATACCATTGGGACCTCAAACCCTTGGGATCTTGGCTGCCCCAAACCATCGGGACTCTCGGAACCTTAGACCCCCATTATCTTGGGACTCAAGACTTCCAAAATCCTAGGACCCTAAAACCCCAGACCATTAGGATCTCCAGGATCCCGAACATGAGGATTCCTGAGAGTCCGGACCCCTTGACTTTTGACCTCCGACCCCAGACCTCCACTGGTAAGAGTGAAAAATATTTTTTGTCCTAAAAAAAAGAAAAATATTTTTTTACAAAAATTGACTTATTTTTCATTGACTTTTAATGTTCGTCGTACCAAACACTGGGGAATGCAAAAATTATTTTTCAAAAAATACTTTTTGCCGAAACAAATGGAACCTTAGAGTATCATTTCTAAAGTATTATGTGGACATTATTACGTAATATTTTCGACAAATAAATGATTATAATCTATATATTTTATAAGTTATTCATTTTCTCCTAATTATCCAATAATTGCAGTCATTATATTTGTATTGTAAAATTTGTCACTACGAGACTAAATAAAAATATCACATAAAACTACCAAATAATATTCTCCGAGAGTACCGAATAACTACTCAGTTTTACACCATATTCATATTCTTCACCTCAGTTTGCAACCAGTTCTTCTTCCTACAATTGCACAAACCGACGGCCACAGTAGAGTTGCTTCTTTTCCAGAATGTCTCTTTGCTAGATTCTCAAAATTCCTTTACCAGCCTTTTTCTCATTCTTTTTAATTTTTCGATATACAAAATTAATAAGCAAGTTTTTAGAAAATATATGTTTTCAATTGGTAAGTGATAACAATATTACTTCACTTAATCTTTCTTACAATAATATATCTTTTATTTTGTCAATAGATATTATTTTTTAGGACTTATGAATAATAGCATCTACAATAAAAGGCTTCATCGAATGTTATAATAATACTTTTTTTTTGGTATTTGTCAATATGTAAAATATATAATAGTATCTATCACAAAAGGTCGACCGGGAAAGAATGAGAATAGACGATTCGATATCAGTATAGTGGTGGTGCTCGTGGGTTGAATTGACTTGGCTTGGCTTTTAACCCATTACTTGACCACATGTATTCGGTTTTGGGCCCATGAGTTTGACGAATTCATAGATGAGTGCGGTTTAATTTGACAGTTTGAACTTGTCTATTTTGAACTTCGTTTGTTGAGCTCATTCTATTTTTTGCTAATTATAATAGTATTTTGTAATTAAAAATTTTATTTTAAATAAATTTATCAATTAAACCACATAGACCAAAATTACGTAGTTTTTACAAAAAAATATTAAAATAATAAATAACTTAATTTTATAATAAATTTAAAAGTGTGAAGAACCTAGTTTCCAAGTCACCAAGTTGTAAAAAAAGCAACCGAAAATCAAGTTAAGGGATTCAAGTCGAGGTTTATGTCAAGAGAGAAAATAAGTCTAGGACATAACCTTGTCAAGAAAGGTAAATTGAGCAGTTTAGGTCCTTTTGAGCCAAAATGTGAAATGGGCCAAGTCGAACACTATCTTAGCTCAATATTAACTTAAATCCTCAAATTTTAAGCCCAATGTTAAATAAAATGCCAAAGAACAATAAATTCAAAGTATAAGCTCAAAGCTCAAAAATTAAGCCCACAACAAGAATTTGTTATATTCTTTTCAAATAAAAGAAAAAAGTAAATTTTTTATTCAAACAAAGATATAATAATAAAAATTTTAAAAATGTGACCAGCCACCTTGGGAATAGAGCCTTGTTTGGTTGCGAGATTTGCTAACTTAAGCTTGGTTTTCCCTATAAATACAAGACAATAGCCATCTCTCCACCTTATTAAAATTTTCGGTCAAGGAAGAGAGAAAGTTTTTGGCCAAGTAAGGAAGAGAAGAAGAAGAAGAAGAAGAAGAAGAAAAAAAAGAAGAAGAAGGTGGAGGAGTTGGAGGAAAAGAAGGAGGAAGGGAAGGAAGGAAATCAAGCAGTAAAAAAGCTAAGTCCATTCTTAGTGTCAGGATCTAAGAAAAAGTAAGAAATTCCTCTAACCTTTCATTTCTTAAATAAAAAACATTCTTTCTTCTCCTATTTATAATGATCCCAAAATAAGAACAAAACAAGGATTGATTTGAAAAGAATCGAAACGAGTATAGGTTGCTTAATTAGGCTAAATACTTGTGTTTGTGTTGTAGTTTTAGAACAAATTGATATATGACTTATTTTTCTTCTCCAAAGTTGATTGCTGGATTTTATTCTTATTATATGATATATAATCCGTGCTTAAGAAGTTAGCCTTTGCCATGAAAAGATGAGAAAAAAAAGCAAGTAACTTCAGGTTTTGTTTTAGGTTTTTCATGTAGTGAAGTCTGATTTTAAATAATTCTAATTGATTCTAAAAAAATCCTCTAGACCTAATTTTTGTGTCCAAACTTAAATATGGATGTTATTTTTTCAATAAAATTTATATGAAGATATTTGGTCAAGTAAATTGAGAGATTTGGTGGTGGTGATGGATGGTGCGAGTAGTGGTTGGGTGGTCGACGGTTGGTGAGGGTGATAGTAATGGTGGGTGATTGTGGCATGGACAAAATAGGGTGATGTGGTAATGGTGTAAATAGTGGAGTGAAGGTGGTGGTGGTGAATATAGGGGTGATGGAGTAGAGAAGTGAATGAGATAAAAATAGAAGATAGCGATTGCAATGGCCGGCATGGTGATTGGATGGTGGTGATTAGGGACAAAGCTATGATTTAAGATGGAGCATATATTTTTAAAATCATACATAATAAAATAAAGTGCTAATCAGGGTTGCTAAAAATAATTGTAGGTAGAGATAGAATGATAGAATTAAAATTTATTTAAAAAAAAAGTAAAAATATATATTTTTTATTTGCAAAAGATTAGTAAATTTTGAAAACTATTTTTTTAGAATAAAAATAATTATCAAAAATATTTTTATTTATAATTTATAAAAAGTTTAGAAACAAAAACAAAAAACAATAAAAATAAACGCCAACTGGGCCAAAAAGTTTAATCTCGGTAAACGTGAGTAAATGTGTCAACGTGGTCCTTTGAAAATGAGGGTTTAGGGATCCTCTATTTATAATTTAATCTATTAAAAAAACATTACTGAACATTTATACTAATCTATACTAATATATATTAATTCTATGCATAAGAATGTGATTTCAAAAAATGAATTCATCAGTGATTGCAAGGCTATTAATGATGAATTTTATTTTCTAAAAAATAATATTTCAAATCAATGTGCTTTAAATTTTACATTCATAGTGATCAACAGCAACAAATTAAAAATGAATTTTATTCCTTTTTGAAAAGACACCAAATGACTATGTCTTTTTCATTAGGGTATAAATAAACAATATAGTCATCATGTATATGACATGTATAATTTTATATCTAATACCGATGGAGGTCATAATGTTACCCATCAACGATGCATATATCAATTGAAAAACTACTGACAATAAAATTGTTCGAAATATCCATCCTCCATTCATTCTTATTTTTAATTTAATCTATTAAAAATACAATACCGAGCATTTATATTAGCAAAAAATTGGTGAATAGTCTAATTTATAGACCGTTTGTTATTTTTCATCCAGCATAAAAATTTTTAACATGCAAGGTCCATCCTCATAAAAGTTTTAACGCGTAAAATTCTTTTGGGATAAAAATACTTTAGAACAGATACATTTATCTGTCTTTTATTGAAAATATACATAAAAAACATAGATAAATTTATCTATTTTATTGAAAGCACGTATAAATAATACAAATAAATTTATCTATGTTTTTTCAAAAGATGCATAAAGAACACAGATAAATTTATCTGTTTGCATTATTTGTATTGATATGTAGATAGATAAATTTATTTATTAGGCATAAATAAGTAGAGAGATAAATTTATCTGTTTGTATTATCTGTGTTGATATGTAAATAAAAAAATTTATTTGTTAGGCATAAATACGTAAACAGATAAATTTATTTATTTGTTATGTAAAATAGAGAAATTTATCTATTTACGGGATATTTTTAGAAGAAATCACGCAATTAAATTTTGTGCGTTAAAATTTTTATTGATGAATTTTACGCGTTAAAATTTATTTTTTCGGACCTTTGGCTAAAATCTCCCTTATAATAATCTATATTAATATATACAAATAGAGGGCTATTATTTGGTGTCACCCTTAGAATGAAACTATGTAAATTTTTTTTTACAAAAAATTTCTTTAGTTATTTTTTATTTTTTTCAAAATACCCATCAAATTTTCTATCTATCATTTAATTTTAAAATTATTTTAATTCTTAAATACACAACATGCGCATTCGTGCTGTGCCAACAGGGCTTGGGGACGGTGCTGCACAGCTGCGAGGGTAAATGGCACCGTTTGGTGCTTTATACTAGAAAAATGACTTTTTACCTCGAGATTTTTTTTGTGTCAGTTAGTTTGTCGACGCAAAAGTACCTTTTGCCTCAACCTATTTGTGTTGGCTCATTTTTCGACGCAAAATATATTTTTTTTTGAGACGGAAATTATAGCTGATGCAAATAGCTGAATAGCCGACGCAAAAAGATTATTTTTTGAGACAGCAAACATGGCGACTCAAAGAAAGAAAAATTGATTATTTACAGCGACAAATTAGCAATCACAAAAACATTGGTCGCAAAAAAACCCTTGTTGCGTCGATAAGATCCCCGTCGCAAATACTCATCAACCAAACTTAAAATCTGAAAACTAAAACTAAAACTACGTAGTCTTAATTAGCGGAACTTATCAAACCCTAGCCTCCAAAACTTGCTTCCCCTCTCCTAAAACTTATCAAACCCTAACCACCCAAAAACACTCGTAGCTATACCTCAAACCCTTGGTCTATGTTAGCCATACTTATCCAACTATCATCGCACCACCGTTGACTCTGCTTGCTGTTGTGTTGTCTTCTTGTCCCCGTGTTGTTTTCTCACGATAGTTGAGTCTCTTTCTTGCCGCCACGTCGTTTTCTCACAACTGTCTTTTCATCTTGTTCTGCCGGTATGTTAAAAACGCTACTTTTACTTATTTTCGATGTTTTTGAAACAAATAAAATGGGTTGTCAGAGAGAGAGAGAGAGAGAGAGAGAGAGAGAGAGAGAGAGAATATGATATTATTAGATTGCGTTGGGTTCTTAAATTGGTCAGCATAGCGATGATACTCTACTAAATTATGAGGATCGGATGAGCAAAGGGTGGGTCTCTCATACAAGAGTTCGTTTGGGAGTGTTCGATCGTTCGAGGTGTGTTTGTGTTTGCTTGGGTGGGGTACAATGCTGTTTGTAGGTATGAGGGCTTGCTGTGTTTGTTGAAAGTAAGGCCCGATCAAGGAGAGGAGGCTTAGAATGGACTATGGAGGTGTGGGTGTTTTGAGGTCCACCTGTTTGTTATATTGTCTGAAAGAAGTTTATGGTCTAGGGTTGCTCTGTTTGTGGCTTTGCTTGTTGCATCTTCTTTTAGAATCAATAGCATCATGCTACTTTTTAATATGTTTTGATTTGTATTTGATGAATGTGTACTTTTTAAATATTTTAATATGCGATTCAATGAATATGAATATTGTTATAAAGAGATAATGTTTGATATATTGTTGTAAATAAATAAATGAATGTTTGGATGTAAATTGATGGATAAATTTTTATTTTTATTTTTTGCACTGAAACTGTTATTGTCGCTAAAATTAATAGTATTTGTAACAGATAGGTATTATGAACATTTGTTGCGTCGGTATTTAGCTATCGCAAATGGTATGAACACATTTGCGACGGTACAAGGCCGTAACAAAAAAATCTCGAGCTTTACTTTTTTTTGTGTCCAGAGTTATACCGTCGCAAGAAGTTTTTTGCGACGGCCATCATGTAGTGGCAAATAATTATATATTTAAAATAGCATTTGCGACGGCACTCCGTGGTTGAAAAACATGTTTGTAAATAGTATTTGCGTCGGCCAGTACTGTCGCTAAAAGAAGACAAAACCGTCGCTATCATTTTCGATGGCAAAAGCATTTTTTTCGTAAGTATTTTTGTCGAAAGTAGTGGCTCGCTACTACAAGCATAAAGTGACAGTCGTAAATGTTTGCGACGGTTATGTGCCGTCGCAACAAACCGTTTGCGACTCGATGGTTGCCTCCCCCATTTGTCGTCGCAAAGCCGACGCAAATATCTTTTTGTGACGGAAAAAGTATTATTTGCGACGACAGAGAACCGACGCAAAAACCCCATTTGTTTTTTTTTTTTGTTTCATAAAAATAATCTACAATATCTTAAGGGAATAATCGACTTTAGCCATTCACTCTATGATTTTATTTTATTTTTTTGTATTTTGCAGCCACTCCCACAACATTGAATTATATAATGGAATAACCTTTGATTAGCATTGAATTATATATAACGGAATAACCTTTGATTAGCTAGCATTGAACAATTATTAAATTTTATTAAAATTTGATTTTAGATGATTGAATTTAGAGAAATTAGGAGTGTATTTTATCATATACATGTTTTTTGTTTAGAATAAATATGCTCTGATTACGTGTTTTTTAATATTTAATTAATTTAAAATTTAAATCAAATTAATATTTATTATTTTAAATTCAGGCACCGCGTGGGATAACTTTTTTTATATAGTTTTTTTCGTCTTTTAGTTGAAATTTTTTATATTAGCTCAAACGATGATACTTTTTAGATTTCTTTCGTTACGAGAAATAAAAAAAATAAAAAAAACTTACCGAAAAAATAAAAAAAAAGTTCATATAAATGAAAAAAGCTACTTTAAGGCTTTTATATAACTTTTTTTGTCAACTTTTGTTTAAACTTTTGTCCAAACGACCATAGTTTTGTTTTTAATTTTTTTAATCTATAAATATAGTTATTTTGGCAAAAATGAAAAAAAGCTTACTAAAATTTTTAAAAAAGTTATATAAATGATTTAAAGTGGCTTTTTTTAATCTTATATGAACTCTTTTTAATTTTTTGAACGATTTTTTAATTTTAATTTTAATTTTAATTTTTTATAACAAGGGAAATTTAAAAAATATTTTCGTTTGAACTAAGGTAAATTTTTTTCACTAAAAGACGAAAAAAGTTATATAAAAAAAGTTGACCCACACTGCCTAAATTTAAAATAATAAATATTAGCTCATTTAAATTTTAAATTAATTAAATAATAATAAACCCATAATCAGAACTTATTTATTCAAAAGAAAAAACATGTACAATAAAAAAAAACACTCATAATTTCTTCACATTCAATCAGCTAAAATTAAATTTTAATAAAATTTTAAAATTATTTCATGTTATCTAATCAAACGTTATTCTATTATATAATTCAATTTTGTGAAAGTGACTGCAAAATATAAAAAAAAAAAAACATAAAATGAATAGTTAAAGTAGATTAATCCCTTAAAATATTATAAATTATTTTTATGAAAAAAAACTAAAGCACCAAACGGTGCCGTTTACTTTCGTAGCACGCAAAATTGCGCCTAAGGCACATCACTGTCCCAAACCCGTAGTCTATATTAATAGATAAAGAAAAAACCCCAATTTAAAGTAACTGAAATTGTGTGAATTTTTAAATATTAATATTTTTTTATTTAGTTTTTTAACATCAAAAATATTTTTATTTGATTTGATTTATTAATTTTTTATATTATTTAATTTAAAAATTATAACTATTTATAACTTTAAAATTATATTATTTTACTGTATAATATTTTAAATTATTTTAAATTTTAAATTTTAAATGTGTACTTGCGCACATGTGCTAATCACTTGTTTAAATAATTACTCCATATTTCAATTTCCAGAAAACAACACTTCTCCCTCCCTTTATTTCTGTTCCCCCCAGGTGTCCTCTTCTCTCTCTCTCTCTCTCTCACATAGGTATTTCAATTTCAAGAAACCACCGTTCTTCCCTCTCTCTCTCTCTCTGCCCCCCTTTTCTTGCACTGTTTCTCTTCTATTTCGACGATCGAGAAAATCTTTCACAGCAATTATTTGCCCCCGAGAGCATTGCTTTGCATTCCATTGGAGAGAGAGAGCCGTAAAAATGGTGGTCTCTTTGGGTGTGTTTTGAAGATCCCTAATCGGTGAAACAGCGTTGGTAATGGTGAGGTGTTTTCAAGATTCTTAGTCCGTGAAACAGCTTTGCTAACCAAGTCGTCGTGGTGGTCTAATCTCCGGTTTTCCTTCTTCTGGGGTTGACCTACCTGCGTGCTGTGCGCCGCATCGAAGCCGTCGACAGAGACCATAAAGAGAGATCCAAGACGCATTTTGAAGCCCAAGAAAGCATCATCGGGACAATGTAGGCGTTCCCCGATGGCGTCTCTGAAATCCCTCGCACCCAAGCCCTAAATTAGATTTGAGTTTATCACAAACAGCACAATCTTCACGTCTCCTCTCTCTCTCTCTCTCTCTCGATGTTGTTTAGGAGTTGTTGTGTATTCTTTTGTTTTGTTTCTGCAAAAAAACAGGGAGAAGAAAATACAAAATAGAATAAAGATTATTTATTTGTCTTTTATCTATACTAATAGATAAAGGAGAACCCCATTTGGTAGGATTGAAGTTGTGTAGATTTTTAGTTACCAATATTACCTCTACTTAGTTTTTTATTAGCAAAAACATCATCGTTTGATTTTACCCATTAAAATTTTCCTCAGTTGCCTAATTTAAAAATTATAACTGCTCGTAACTTTAAAATTGTATTATTTTACTGTATAATTTTTTAAATTATTTTTATTTTTAAATGCATATTTGCCCACGCATGCGTGCGGCAACCAGCATGCGGCAACCACTAGTCAGCAATTAAAGGAAATGCGTTTGATATTTGAGAGTTGGTGAGAGTGCCTTCTTAGGTGTTCTCTTAAATACTGGAAGTAATTTCTTGGCAAATGTGAATTGCTGCTTATAAGATGAAGACAACCTATCCCAATAAATACTGTCCGATCTAATAATGCTATTGTTCTGCCTCTATCTGAAATATCCTTTGGTTCACTCGTTTTGAGACCAGCATTGTCAAAGATTAGGCTATAAATCCAACAAATGCAAGAGACTTTGTTGGTCAGTTCGATAACATCCTTCATAAACATTGTAATTGTAATATTGTACAGGTCAGCTAGTGAAAATGCATGTGTTCAAATGAAATCATTTTTCAAGATGTTTATGCGGTAAGTTTGCAAATTTGATTGAAAACAGGCTGTAAGCTGCGATTAAGCATTTTTGGAAGGCAGACTCAGAAGTGGAAGATACTCAACTTTTAGGTTTATTAATTAGAAAAAGAGTTATTTGAAACTATAGGATGCAACGGAAATGCTGGCATTTTAGGGAATGCTATTTCTCTCTTGAGAAGGTAAATTTTAAGCAATGTTCAACATCTATTTTTTGATATGCATAAATAATATCTTTGGAGTCAAAAGCTCCATTTGGCGTCATCTAAGATAATTCCCTATCTTGTTTTAATCTCTTTGGAAAATGGTGCTTGCTCAGTTGATTTTAGAATTCAATTCTGTTTTCTTGCTTATTAATTTTTTTTTAATCTTTTGACTGTCATATATGAGCTTTCATGTAACTTCTATGTTGAACTATTTCAATTACTGATCCAAGATTGTGAACTTTTTAAAAAAATCTATTTCTGGTAATTTCTCGAAGTGTAGCAGAAGTTATCGGAAACAACATTTAATTCGTTTTGTCCCTTGATGAGTGTAACTCATCCTGTTATGTAGACACAAATTATAGATGGAATAAGTTTCATATTCCAAGAATTTGATTAGAATCTCTTCGAACTCATTGAGTTCAAGCTTTCATTTGTAACAAACATGAGTTCTATCAATGCTAAACTTCTTAATGGTCCACATAGCCTTATGTTCACTGGGAGTGATATTTTCTACTTGGATAAGCATAATTGTGTGGTTTGGAGTTAGCGTGCATACCCAATGGTAATTTTGTGATTTCTAGTCTTAATGTCGGATTTATATGGGAATCCTAATTTGGGTTATTGATGATATTTGAGCAATTTAATACTCTCATCTATACTAACTTTTTTGTTTCTTGTGATAAATCGTTTTGGGTACGCGATCACAACAATTATTTTGTAGCCATGAATGCTTTTGGTACACGATCACATCAGTTTGTGGTTTTAAGTCTCATGTCATATCTTCAATAAGTCAAGGAATAAGTCTCATGTCGTATCTTGAACGTCCTCTCTTAGTCTTAGTTGAGGTTGACTGAAGTGCACTAGAGTATCGATTTATATTGTTTTTGCATAATGTTAATTTGTGATTTACACCTCTTTTAGGTAATTTTGACTTATGGTGTCATTTTTCCATTTTAATGCTAATTAATTGAGATTATAAGTTGGGTGACATATGTTGATTTATAGGTTGTGTGGTTCATGTACAATAATGAACATTAATTACATAATATGATATTCAGGGGGCTCGTAGTATAGATGAACAAGGGTAACTGCTGTTGTAATTTTCACAATGAGGTAACTTATGTTTATGTAAGTTTATGCTGTGGGTTTTGTTAGTGGACTATATTTTATATAATTTTGTAGATAAGTTGACATGACAATTCTTTGAAGAAAATCTAATTTGAGGGAGTAGAAAGATGCGAGTAGTAATTATTTGGTATATGAAATGATTCCTCTTTATCAACGATGGAGATTCCAATGTTGAGATTTATGGTGATTTTTGATAGCGTAAGTATTTTCGGACATTTTTTGACACTGGGTTTGCAGTGAGCAATTTCTGGTTTTAAACCTTATCATTCGTGGAAAAAAATTCAAAGAGAGGAACTCGAAATCACTATAAGTAGAAGTGGATGAGATCTGCGATATCAGGTTTTGATTATAGAGCTTTGTTTCGTTACGTTAGGGGAGGATATTAGTACGTCCTGTGCTTTCACATTGGACGATGGCGTATTTTTTAGTCTCAGTGTTGGATTTTCCTAGGTTATTGATCTATCCTATTCTTATTCTGTTAGCTGTGATAAATGATTTTGGTTTTATGATCGTGTAAATTATTTTAGAGTGATGGATACATGCTTTATTTGTGGTTGATGCTTTCCATTGGGAAACAGTAGACGCATAACACGTCCTTGTTGTATGATTTATAGTTAATGGGATTATATTTCTATATCATTTTTTTGGGGTGATAGATGGACTTGCATAAGGACCTTGTGGAGTTATAGCTTAGGAGAGATGGGTAAAGACCGCTGTGGAATGATGGGGTGCCTTTTTTATGCTCATTTTATTCGATGTCATAGCCATACGTAGATGTTATGTTTTATCAATGATCGAGATTCCGATGTTGAGATTTGTGGTGATTTTTGATAGCTTATGTACTTTTGGAAGTTTTTTGACGATGAGTTTGAAGTGAACAATTTGTGGTTTTCAACCTTATCATTAGTGAAAAAAATTCAAAGAGAAAAAATCCAAAATACTTAAGTTGAAATGGATGAGATGTGTGATATCAGGTTTTAAAGAAGTATTTAATGGGAATTGATTATATCGGAATGTGGTTGACTTGTTATAAAGATAAATGTTGCTTTGAACGAGGTGTATTTTGAATTATTTGATTTTAGAGACTTGTTTCGTTACGTTATGGGAGAGTATTATATGTAAATATGGGAATAAGGTGTCATGACTATTCTTTGAAGAAAATTAGTTTTGAGTGAGTAGATAGACGCAAGTAATAATCGTTTGGTAGAGTAAATAACTTTTGATCGGTGGTTATTAAAGGGATGTGGACGCTCTACGCTTTAATACGATTATTGAGGGTTTAGAATTTACGAATGATACCGTTCAGTAGATAGTTGTGGATTCTCGAAGGTAATTTGGATACAATTAAATTGGTGATCTTGTTTAAGTGGCGCTCGATTGATGTCAAATTATATGATTTAAAGTAAGGCGTAATGGTTGTTTGTAATTTTCTAAATGTGAGAGGCAATTCACGTAGTTAGGTGATGTAAAAAGATTTTGCAACACATTTATAAGAATACTTGGAAACTATTGCCAATATAATAAGATTTAACTATTATATCCTATGAAGCCTAAATAAAGAAATATTTAAGAATTACTTTGGTGTAAAAAGGGTGGCATAGGTTTTGTAATATCGTTGATATTTCGGATCACATCGCGTTATTTGTGCATCTTACCATTAACGGTGGTTTGGGTGTGTCTTGAGTCGTATAGGTTGCGTGTGAGTCTTAGTGAATAACATGTGTTGAAATGCATCATCTTTCTTCTACTTTGTATGGCATTAGTTAGGATCTTAGCAAATGATATGTGAAACATTGGTTCAGATAATGGCAATGATCTTTGGGTTTAGATATTGTATCATTTGGGGGGTCTTGATTGGACAATGGTGTTTATGAGAGTTGATTTAATGTTGTTTCCTATACGTTGTGTGTCCAGAGAGTTAGATATTGTGGTCCATGCACTGTGCTTTCACATTGGACAAAGGTGTGTTTTTTGGTCTCTGTTTTGGATTTGCCTAAGATATTGATCTATACTATCTTTATTCTCTTAGCAGTGATAAATGATTTTGGTTGCATGATCACATAAATTATTCTGGAGTGATAAACAAATGCTGTATTTTGTGGTTGATGCTTTCCATGGGGAGATAGTAGACGCATATCACGCCCTTGTTGCATGATTTGTAGATAATCGGATTACATTTTTCTAGGTATTTTTTGGTGATAAATGGGCTTGCATAAGGACCTTTTACAGTAATAGCTTAGGAGAGATGGGTAAAGACTGTTGTGTAACGATGGGGTGCCTTTTAGTTCATTTTATTTGATGTCACAGCCATATGTAGAGATTATGTTTTATTAACGATCGAGATTCAAATGTTGAGATTTCGGGTGATTTTTGATAGTTTAAGTACTTGTGGAGATTTTTTGACAGTAAGTTTGCGGGGAACAATTTGTGGTTTTCAACCTTAACATTAACGAAAGAAATTCAAAGAGAGGAATTCCAAAATATTATAAATTGAAATGTTTGTGACGTGTGATATCATGTTTTGAAGATGTTTTTAATGACAATTGTTTATATCAGAATGTGGTTGACTTGTGATAAAGAGAAATATTACTGTGAATGAGGTGATTTCTGGATTATTTGATTATAGAGCCTAGATTCGTTACGTTAGGGGAGGATATTATATGTAAATACGAGCATAAGGCGTCATGACTATTCTTTGAAGAAAATAAGTTTTGAGTGAGTAGATAGACGCGAGTAATAATCATTTGGTAGAGTAAATGGCTGTTTTTTGGTGGTTATAAAAGGGATGCGTACACTGTAATACGAACATTGAGGTTTTAGAATTTTCGAATAATACTATTCAATAGACGGTTGTGGATTCTCGATAATAACTGGATACAATAAAATTGGTGATCTTGTTTAAGTGGCTCGATTATGATCAAATTATATGATTTAAGTGGAAGTGTAATGGCTATTTGTAATTGTCTAAAGGTAATGGGATTATATTCTTCTAGCATTTTTTTGGATGATAAATGGGCTTGCAGAAGGGCCTTTTGGAGTTATAGCTTAGAAAAGATGGGTAAAGACTGTTGTGGAACTACATGGTGCCTTTTTGATGTTCATTTTATTCAATGTCATAGCCATACGTAGATATTATGTTTTATTAACAATCGAGATTCCAATGTTGAGATTTATGCTTAAGTACTTTTGGAGATATTTTGACGCTGAGCTTGCCGTGTGAAATTTGTAGTTTTCAACCTTATCATTAGTTACAGAAATTCAAAGAGAGGACCTCCAAAATACTATAAGTTGAAATGGATGAGATGTCTGAAATCAAGTTTTAAAGACGTATTTAATGGGAATTGGTTATATTGAAATGTGGTCGACTTGTTACCATGAGAAATATTGGTATGAACGAGGAGTTTTTTGGATTATTTGATTATTGAGCCTTGTTTTGTTATGTTAAGGGATGATATTATATGTAAATATGAGGATAAGGTGTCATGACTATTCTTTGAAAAAAATATGTTTTGAGTGAGTAGATAGACGTGAGTAATAATCATTTGGTAGAGTACATGGCTCTTATTTGGTGGTTATTAAAGGGATGTGAACACCATACATTATAATACGGATATTGAGGTTTTAGAATTTATGAATGATACGATTCAATAGACGGTTGTGGATTCTCAATGATAGCTAGATACAATTAAATTGGTGATCTTGTTTAAGTTGTTCGATTGGGGTCAAATGATTTAAAGGAAAGTGTAATGGCTATTTTTAATTTTCTAAGCGCGAGAGGCAATTCTCGTAGTTAGGTGTTGCATAACAAATTTTCAACACATGTCTAAGAACAATTAGAAACTATTTCCAATATATTAAGGTTTACTTTTATTTACGGAGAAGCCTAAATAGAAAAATATCAAAGATTTAGTTTGGTGTGAAAAGAGTGGTATTGGTTTTGTAATATCTTTTATATTTGGATCGCAACTTGTTATTTGTGCATTTTATCAGTAGCGGAGGTTCAGGTGTGTCTAGAGTGATAGGTTGCTTGCGAGTGTTAGTAAATAACTTGTTTTGAATTGCATTATCTTTCTTCAACTTTGTTTGGCATTAGTTAGTATATTAGCAATGATTTGTGATGCATTGATTCAAATAACGGCAATGATCTCTTTGTTTGTATATTAGCAATGATTTATGAGGGTTGATTTACCGTTTTTTCCTATACGTTGTGGTTTCTGGAGAGTTAGACATATGGGTCTTTGTACTGTACATTCACATTGGACATTGGTGTATTTTCTGGTCTCGGTGTTGGATTTTCCTAGCTTATTGATCTATACTATCCTTATTCTCTTATTCTCTTTGCTGAGATAATTTATTTTGGTTGCATGATCACATAAATTATTATGGAGCGATGGATACATGCTTTATTTGAGGTTGATGGTTTCCATCAGGAGACTGTAAACACGCCACGGCCTTGTTGCATGTTGTTGCATTTGTTTTGGTGTTGAATGGGCTTACAGAAGGACCTTTTGGAGTCATAGCTTAGGGAGATGGGTAAAGACTGTTATGGAACGACGGGGTACATTTTTATGTTCATTTTATTCAATGTCATAGCCATATGTAGATGTTATGTTTTATCAACGATTGAGATTCCAATGTTGAGATTTATGGTTAAGTACTTTTGGAGATATTTTGAAGCTGAGCTTGCGGTGTGCAATTTGTTATTTTCAACCTTTTCATAAGCGAAAGAAATTAAAAGAGAGGAACCCCAAAATAGTCTTAGTTGAAATTGATGTGATGTGTAATATCAAGTTTTAAAGACGTATTTACGGGGAATTATTTACATCGAAAAGTGGTACACTTGTTATTAAGAAAAATATTGGTTTGAACGAGGTGTTTTTTCGAATATTTGATTATAGAGGCTTGTTTCATTAGGTTAGGGGAGGATATTATATGTAAATACGAGGATAAGGCGCGATGACTATTCTGTGTTGAAAAAAAGTTATAAGTGAGTAGATAGACGCAAGTTATAATCATTTGGTGGAGTAAATGGTTTTTGTTCAGTGGTTATTAAAGGGATGTCCACACCATACATTGTAATACGCATATTGAGGTTTTAGAATTTTTGAATGATACTATTCAATAGACGGTTGTGGATTCTCGACGTTAATTGGATACGATTAAATTGGTGATCTTGTTTATGTGGCTCAATTAAGGTCAAATAGTATGATTAAAAGGGAAGTGTAATGGCTATTTGTAATTTTCTAAATGTAATGGCATTATATTTTTCTCGCATTTTTTTGGGTGATAAATGGGTATGCAGAAGGTCCTTTTGGAGTTATAGCTTAGCGTAGATGGTTAAAGACTGTTGTGGAACGACGAGGTGCCTTTTTTATGTTCATTTTATTCGATGTCATAGCCATACCTAGATATTATGTTTTATCAAGGATCGAGATTCCAATGTTGAGATTTATGCCTAAATACTTTTGGATATTTTTTGGCACTGAGCTTGCGGTGTCCAATTTGTAGTTTTCAGCTTTATCATTAGAGAAAGAAATTTAAAGTGAAGAACTCCAAAATGCTATAAGTTGAAATGGAAGAAATGTGTGATATCAGGTTTGAAAGACGTATTTGATGGGAATTGGTTATATCGAAATGTGGTCGACTTGTATTAAGAGAAATATTGATTTGAACGAGGTGCTTTTTGGATTAGTTGATTATAGAGCGTTGTTTCATTATGTTAAGGGAGGATATTTTATGTAAATATGAGGATAAGACGTCATGACTAATCTTTGAAGAAATTAAGTTTTGAGTGAGTAGACAGACGCGAGTAATAATCGTTTGGTAGAGTAAATATGGCTCTCGTTTGGTGGTTATTGAAGGGATGTGTACATCGTTCATTGTACTATGAATTTTGAGGTTTGAAAATATCCGAATGATACGATCCAATAGACAGTTGTGGATTCTCGTTGGTAATTGGATATAATTAAATTGGTGATCTTTTTTAAGTGGGTCGATTAAGGTCTAATTATATAATTTAAAGGGAAATGTAATGGCCATTTGTAATTTTATAAATGTATTGGGATTATATTTTGCTTGCATTTTTTTGGGTGATAAATGGGCTTATAGAAGGAACTTTTGGAGTTACAGCTTCGGATGGCCGGGAAAAGACTGTTGTGGAATGACGAGGTGCGTTTTTGATGTTCATTTTATTCGATGTCATAGCCATACATAGATATTATGTTTTATCAACTATTGAGATTCCAATGTTGAGATTTATGCCTATATACTTTTGGGCATTTTTTGATGTTGAGCTTGCGGTGTCCAGTTTGTGGTTTTAACTTTATCATTAGAGAAAGAAATTCGAAGGGAAGAAATCCAAAATACTATATGTTGAAATGGATGAGATGTGTGATATCGGGTTTGAAAGACGTATTTAATCGGAATTGGTTATATCGAAATGTGGTTGACTTGTTATTAAGAGAAATATTGATTTGAACGAGGTGTTTTTTGGATTATCTAATTATAGAGCCTTATATGTAAATACGAGGATAAGGCGTCATGACTAATCTTTGAAGAAAATAAGTTTTGAGTGTGTAGATAGATGCGAGTAATAATCATTTGGTAGAGTGAATGGCTCTTTTTTGGTGGTTATTGACGGGATGTGTACATCGTTCAATGTAATATGAATTTTGAGGTTTTAGAATATCCGAATGATACGATCCAATGGAACGGTTGTGGATTCTCGATGGTAATTGGATACAATTAAATTGGTGATCTTTTTTAGGTGGCTCGATTAAGGTCAAATTATATGATTTAAAGGGAAGTGTAATGGCTCTTTGTAATTTTCTAAATGTAATGGGATTATATTTTTGTATCATTTTTTTGGGTGATAAATGGGATTATATTTTTGTATCATTTTTTTGGGTGATAAATGGGATTACAAAAGGACCCTTTGGAGTTATAGCTTAGGATTGATGGGTAAAAAGTGTTGTGGAATGACGAGGTGCCCTTTTGATGTTCATTTTATTCGATGTCTGCCCTACGTAGATATTTTGTTTGATCAATGATCGAGATTCCAATGCTAAGATTTAAGCCCAAGTACTTTTGGAAATTTTTTTTATGCTGAGCTTGCGGTGTGCAGTTTGTGGTTTTCAACCTAATCATTAGCGAAAGAAATTCGAAGGGACGAACTCCAGAATACTGTTAGTTGAAATGGATGAGATATGTGATATTAGCTTCTAAGGATATGGATTTAATGGGAATTGGTGATATCGAAATGTGGTCGACTTGTTATTAAGAGAAATATTGATTTGACCGAGGTGTTTTTTGGATTATTTGATTATAGATCCTTGTTTGATTATGTTAGGGGAGGATATTATATGTAAATACGAGAATATGGTGTCAGTGACTATTCTTTGAAGAAATTAAGTTTTGAGTGAGTAGATTGATGCGAGTAATAATTATTTGGCATGCAAATGGATCTTGTTTGGTGGTTATTAAAGGGACACCGTACACTGTAATACGAATATTGCGGTTTTCGAAAATGGGCATGAAACTATTCATTAAACGGTTATGGATTGTCGATGGTAATTGGATACCAATTAAATTGGTGATCTTATTTTTTGTTGGTGATAAATAGGCCTACAGAATGACCTTTTAGAGTTATATCTTTGGATAGATGGGTAAAGATTGTTGTGGAACGACGAGGTGCCATTTTGATGTTCATTTTATTCGATGTCGTAGCCATACATAGTTATTATGTTTACCAATGATCGAGATTCCATTGTTGAGATTTATACCTAAGTACTTCAGGAGATTATTTGTAGCTGAGCTTGCGGTGTGCAATTTGTGGTTTTCAACCTTATCATTAGCAAAAGAAATTTGAAGAGAGGAACTCCAAAATTCTTTCAGCTGAAATTGATGAGATGTGTGCTATCAGGTTTTAAAGACGTCTTTGAATGGAATTGGTTATATCGAAATGTGGTAGACTTGTTATTAAGAGAAATATTGATTTGACCGAGGTGTTTTTTGGATTATTTGATTATAGAGCCTTGTTTTATGACTTTAGGGGAGGGTATTATATGTAAACATGTGGACAAGGCGTTATGATTATTCTTTGAAGAAAATATGTTTCGGGTGGGTAGATTGACCCCTGTAATAATCATTTCGTAAAGAAATTTGTATACACTGTAATATGAATATTGATGTTTTACAATTTCTGAATGATATGATTCAGTAGACGACTGTGGATTATCGATGGCTACTGGATACAAATAAATTGGTGATCTTGTTTAAGTGGCTAGATTAATGTCAAATTATATGATTAAATTGGAGGTGTAATGCCTATTTGTAATTTTCTAAATGTAATGGAATTATGTTTTTCCTGCATTTTTTTTTGGTAATAAATGGGCTTATGGAAGGGCCTTTTGAGTTATAGCTTAGGAGAGATGGGTAAAGATTGTTGTGGAACGATGAGGTGTCTTTTTGATGTTCATTTTATTTGATGTCATAGCCATACATAGATGATATGTTTTGTCCACGATCGAGATTCCAATGTTGAGATTTATGCATTAGTACTTTTGGAGATATTTTGTCGTTGAGTTTGTGGTGTGCAATTTGTTGTTTTCAACATTATCGTTAACGAAAGAAATTGAAAGAGAGGAACTCTATTATACTATAAGTTGAAATTGAAGAGATGCGTGATATCAGGTTTTAAAGACGTGTTTGATGGGAATTGTTTATATCAAAATGTGGTCGACTTGTTATTAAGAGAATTATTGGTTTGAACAAGGTGCTTTTTGGATTATTTGATTATAGAGTCTTGTTTCATTATGTTAGGAGAGGATATTATATGTAAATACGTGGATGAGGCGTCATGTCTATTCTTTGAAGAAAATTAGTTTTGAATGAGTAGATAGAGTAATAATCATTTGGTAGACTTATTGGCTCTTGTTTGGTGGTTATTAATGGGATGTGTACTCCGCACACTATAATATCTGATTGATAATATTTAATAGACGGTTGTGGATTCTCGATGGTAATTGGATACAATTAAATTGGTGATCTTGTTTAGGTGGCTCGATTAAGGTGAAATTATATGATTTAAAGGGAAGTGTAATGGCTATTTGTAATTTTCTAAACGTAATGGGATTATGTTTTTGTAGCATTTTGTTTTGGTGATAAATGGGCTTGATGAAGAACCTTTTGGAGTTATAGCTAAGGAGAGATGGGGAAAGAATGTTGTGGAATGATGGGGTGGCTTTTTTATGTTCATTTTTATTTAATGTCATAGCTATGGGTCGATATTATGTTTTATCAACGATCGAGATTCGAATGTTGAGATTTATGCTCAAGTACTTTGGGAGATTTTTTGACGTTGAGCTTGCAGTGTGCAATTTTTGGTTTTCAGCTTTATCATTAGAGAAAAAAATTTAAAGTGAAGAACTCCAAAATGCTATAAGTTGAAATGGATGAGAGGGGTTATATTTGGTTTTAATGACATATTTAATGGGAATTGGTTATATCTGTTGGAATCTGTGAATTTCATTGGCCATAAAAATTCAGATTTCAATAGCTGGGCAATTACAATTGAATTGGCCATTCAATTGCAATTGAAGCCTGGAAACCAACAGCTTGAG
>JAOTRH010026082.1:0-21567 GCA_034768845.1 Heliamphora exappendiculata | reverse complement strand
GTAGACTTCTAATGCAATTATAAAATTCTACCACAATTCAGAAATAATTTCATAAAAGTATAAATTATAATTCATTCCACTAAAGAATTATAATTGTACTCCCAGTCTTATTCTCAAAATCGTAGTATTCGAGTTTCTATTATTAAATGCTTATTTATTCTCCCTACATTAAGATTACAGATACCCACCGATTAAATTAAACTACTAACAATTATATTTAATCAACTTCTTAATAACTTCCTTAAGACCTTCTACTTAACTTATATGCCTACTAGATTATAAAATCCACCTACACGGTTTGACTCGGTCAAAATTTATAAACTTTCTTAAGGGGTATCATTAATCCTGATTTTTCAAGTCATGAATTTCGTCAATATTTAATATTTACCATATAATTAATATCGCTATCTAACTCACCGAGATTATTGACCCATAAAAGATCGCACCTTCTAATGAATCAAAATAACAAATATTAAATATATGTTAAAAATAATTATTTCGGGTCTAAGTGTATATGCATTCATAATAATCATAGGGTGTGAATTAATTTATAAAGTTAGTATAAAATTAATTACCCTAACGTGTTCCTGTTCAATACACTGAAAGTGTACTAGCACAATGAGTCGAAATAATTTTTGAAACAATTATCGTTCCCCGTAATCAAAATACATTTACTAAAATATTGTGCTACAGTCGTACTAATAGTTTGCCTAATATCGTCTAAACTGTGAATCAAAAAATTTATATTTCACAAGAACCTTTAATCTGGTCTTCCGTATATAAACTGAACTCTACACACTAGATTAAATACTATATAGACTAAAAGACATCCATGCACGATATTAAATAAATAATAAAAGGCATGCATTACTCATTAAGATTATCAGAAATATGAAAACATTAATTTTATTAAGAAATACAATTAAGTATTAAAAGTAAAATCATGTTTTTAGTATACAACCCTAACACTAGATGCCCCAAATGTGTGCTTCAAACTCTGTTTAAAATGCTAAATTTTTTTTAAAATAGTGTTGAATATAATCAAAATAATTCCTCAAGCAATTTAAGGCTTGAATATATGCTTAGTATCCTTTAGTTTAAAAAAGAAGTATAACTATGGTCTTTAAACCATAGGATTGTTCGAAATTTTGAATCTTTCTAGTACGTTACAATTCTAATGGGTAGTATCTTACGTTTACGAATCATTTGTGGCTTCTAGCTAGCCACAGAGGTTTCGTCGCCCGATGTTTAAGTCTTAGCTCACGAGTAAAGGCTTGGGTGTTGCACGCTTAAGATATAGTGAGAGTCCTTAGCAATTATTTTGAACAATGATGTGTAAATTATGCTTTAAAATGTTTCAATGTTCATATTTTGATCCGTGTTAAGTTTTGATAAATAATAGCATAAGATCCCTGTTTTCAAATGCCATGATATTTTAATTTAAATGTGCTATCCATATTTTTTGAAGAAGTATGTGTGTGAAAGATGATTTTGTAAATGTTATCAATGATATGTTGATGTTCCAATGTGACAACTTATAAGGATTTTCAGTCCTTTATATCTCGTTAGGAGAGGTTACCCAACTATGGGTTTTGTTTGTCCTTATAGGGGAGGTTTTCCATTGAGCGGGGGCTATTTATTTGCCTTAAGGGCTTTTGAACTATGTCTCAAGTTATAACATATACCACTCGTGCTTGGTGGAGAGTGGCCCTCATTCATTCAGGTTTTTAGCTGTATATTAAGAATTGATGTTATGATTTCGTCGGAACTCCCAATCGTAAGGTTGACGACTAGTTGGACACTGTTGAGGGTTTGGTTTGGATATGAGAAATTGGATTCATTGGATTTCGGCGGTTGAGACGAAGTTACATCTTTGCCATGTTAAAGAGGTTCTTTAAAACTCATTATATTTTGTGTTAAAGCAAATGCATTAATTTTTATGCTTTTGTGGAAAGTATGACGAACTATTTTTTTAAAATGATTTTACTATTCTCAAACTGAGTGATTATTTTTATTTTTTTCATTATAATGCAAAATACACTCTCCTATAGGTTTTCTGGTTGTAGATAGTAGGAACAGCTAGAATTTGGTCCACCACTGTTGTCATCCTATAGGCTTGTGGCTGAAGTTGAACATCTTTTTCTTATTTTTGCTCACTTTTGTGATGTACCTATGAAACAATTGTGTTGAGAACCACGAAGTTTTTTCGTTTAAAAGTTGTGATGTACGTCTTGGGAATGGAATGTCCTGGTTTAGATGTTTAGGATGACATATCCCTAGAAGTTTATGTTTACCCCTTTGTCTATCAAAAGTTGTGTTGGTTTTAGAGCAGTGCAGTATGGAAGTTTTGTTTTTAAATATGTCAAGCCTTGTCTTTTCTTGAAGTCACATAGATTATGGTGGGATCATGTCCCACTACATATGTCGAGTACATTCGGTTGAGCGGAGTGAGACACGTACGGTGGAGGTTGTCATCAATATGATGGGGATTGATGCTAATTTGCTACTTGTGGGCAAGGATCGCGACTATGCGGTATTTGCTCGAGAGCACCTTATGCCAGCCAAAAGGGCTCGTCTTGCTATGCGACGCCCTATCCCAACTGCCCTAGAGGCTTCGGCGTAGGCCATTTTATTTGTAAAGAGAGGGTTGAGTTCGGATATCCATTTTTGTTTTGAAAAGAAGATAAAAGAAAGCAAAACATCCAAACACATAAAAATAGTGTCTCCACTTGATTTTTGAGAAAAATTTAAAAAAATAAACCACTGGTCTGCATTACTATTGAAACAGGGTTTGAGGGTTAGAGTACGAAATGAAAAATGTGTTAGGCACTCTTTTCGCCCAACCGTTAGGTTGACATCTACTTTGTCACATTCAGTTCTTATCGTTGATTTTTCAAAAATAACAAATTCAGAACATGAGATTAAAGATAGTTTATACAAAAGCATACCAAAAAATAAAAAATCCTATCGAAAAAAAAAAAGAAAATCATATAGGGTCATGTTGTATAGTTTTTATTGTCTATCATGCTACATTTGTCATGACCTATTTTCATAAATGGCGTCCATAACCAGCCAGTGAGTTAAAACTCACCAAAGGTCTCTTTTCTTTTCTTTTTTTCTAAAACTTTTTATTTTATTTGCTTGTAAAAGAAATTCATTTAAAACTTTTTAGAATATTTGAAAGAAGAAAATTTTGTTAATAAAAGTTTTATTTCTTTATTTAATGGAGAAGTTTTCCTTCAATACTCATGGATGAGAAAAACCAAGTCATTTGATTTCAAAATTTCTAATCAATATTTTCCAGCAATCTCATTTCACTAGAAATTCCCAGAGCATACTAAACGTGCCTCACTCATGTCATCACTTTATAATATACAAAAGAGTGTACAATATTCACATACAAAAGAGAGTACAATATTCACGAAATTTACATAAGGAAAACAAAAGAGGTATCTTTTCTAGTAATCACTTCACTACTTATCGCTCATGCATGTCACTTGAATCCATAAATTTAATGTTAATTAGCAAAACTAGTATGAGTACATAGACATCTAAATTAAATTTTTTTTTTAATTTTTGAAATGATAATATTCAACGGTTCTACTAGTAATTTAGGGAGCTACCCTACATAAATTAGAGAGGATTATTCTGCAGTCACCTGGCCTTGACTCGCCACCCTTATACGATCTTTTCACTGGTATACTTTTTTGTCCCCCAGCGATCGGGACCCCATTTAAACTATTATTTTTTCGTTTTCTAACATCTGCATTTTTATCAAATATTTTTCAATAATCCATCATCATTGACATAATCATGTCACATAGATCATTATTAAGCAGCAAATTAAAAACTTTAAATAACTCATATACTAGATGACTTATCAATTTAGCCAAAACTTAGTTAATCAGACTTGCTCAAAAATTTTCAAATCTAGATAACAACACAAAAGGAAATAATTTAGCTATGATTTTATATTTTAAAGGTTAGTCTATTATCCTACTTGTATACGTTTTCTTATAATTATGTATGTTGTAATTTAATAAAAAAAGTGTATTATTCTCTACCATTATTATTAAGTGTAAAATTATCTATCCAGTAATTTAAGATTAAAAGAATAGGTGAGTTCTATTATTATTTTTCTATAAAATAACATTTATTATTTTATAATTGTCTAAAATTAGTGTATATATATGTAATATTAACACAGATTTTTTATTTTAGAAATTATTTTACTTAGTCACGTATTTAATTCATTTTCTAATTATTTTAAATTTTCATGTAAAATATAAACGTTTTCTTTTATATAACGAAATTCCTTGAATTCATAGTATTTTATATACTAATTAGTCTTATGTAGTAAAAAACTCCATGTAA
Organism: Heliamphora exappendiculata; assembly: GCA_034768845.1. Classification (NCBI taxonomy): domain Eukaryota; kingdom Viridiplantae; phylum Streptophyta; class Magnoliopsida; order Ericales; family Sarraceniaceae; genus Heliamphora; species Heliamphora exappendiculata. The sequence goes on along the minus strand of JAOTRH010026082.1, from coordinate 17,193 downwards.
AATATAATTTTAAAAATTTCATGCATTTATGTGTTTCCCATAAAAAAAATTTAATTTATGTGCAGAAAGTTCCATGAAAGAAAGGAGGAGAGGTTAGGCGCAAGTGAGGGAGAAGGAAGAGGAGAGAGAGTTTATAGTATTTTTGTCTGACTTCGGACCCTCCATTGGGACAATTTGGAAGTCGAAATTGAGGGCCGTTGGCGGCTATGCAAAGGTGGTCATGATGTGGTTTTACTAGTTTCGGCAGCAAAAATGGTGGACCGTGGTTACGATTACGGATGACCAAAAGTGGCTCAGTGAAATCATTTTTCAAAATTTTCCAAAGAGGAGAATTTGTTAGCCGATGGTTCTAGGTTGTTTCGAGGTGGTTGTAGTGTGTCGTGGTGGTACTTAGGAGGTGCTATGGTAGTCTAAAGGTGGTGTAGAGGTGGTAGTGAGTGGAGGTTAGTGGTAATTGGGTGTGGCCAAGAGGAAAGTGTGAAGAGGAGAAGTAACGATCGTGAATGGTGATGGTGGTTTCGATTGCTTTGGTTGGTGGTGGAATGGTGGTGGTAGTAGTTTCGATTGATGGTGGTTCGAATGAGAGGGAGAGAGAGAGCCGAGAGGAAGAACCTGAGAGAGAGAGAGAGAGAGAAAGAGGTGGCAGTGTGCATGTGGTGGTAGAGTGGTGGTGGTTTTGGTCGTTGATGGTGGAATGGTGGTGGTTAGTTGTGGGGGAGTGGTGGTGGTTTGTAGCTTTGGTTGGCGAAGGGAGGAAAGGGGAAGAGAGAGGCCGAAAGGGAGAGGGAGAGATGGTAGTGAGTGAAGGGACCGAAATTTCAAGAAACAATAACGGTGCATATGAGTCAAACCAAACGTGGCGCTAGATAAGATCAGCAGCACACAAATAACTACACAGCATCGAACCATCCGAACAGACGGGAAACTGTCCAGACAGAATCCTTACGAGATAAACAGAAACTTTTTTTGAACCCTAAAAACTAAAACCTGGTACACCCACAAGGTAGAGCAAAGGTTATACCTACGTGATCTCTTTGATTTGATCATATTTCAGCACTTCAACATTGAATCTGAAGATTAACATGGTGGAAAATTGGTAACCTTTTCTCTACTCAGTTCTTCTACTATATTCCCACATACCGAAAGAAGAACAAAGTGTGGACTTTGATCCTTCGTGCTTCAAACCATATTTGACTGCTTTCTCATTTTTCTCTAGTTCTCACAAATACGTGGAAACCCTAAAAAAACTGAATGAAAGCTGTCACTGCCGATCAGGGTTATAACGACATACAAATAGGCTACAACAAGAACCTAAGGAGTAAATAAGACTCAGGCTTCTAATATAATTAGGAAAACCTATTTCAACCCAGAAAGCAATTTTCTAAAAATAAAAATTACAAATCATACCACTAAAAATTTGTAATTGCACTCCCAGCCTTATTCTTAAAATTGATTATTCAAACTCCCGTTATTAAATACTTATTATTCTCTCCACGTTAAGATTACAGATAATCGTCGATTAAATTAAATTACTGATAATTATGTTTAATCGACTTCTTTAATAATTTCTTAAGTGTAACGACCCTGCTCGAACCCTAATATTAGTGACGCATAGTCCACGAGGCCAAAGAGTATGGAGAAAATTGAAAACCCTAACGCATCTCGAAAATCCTAAAAATGTCCAAAACTCAGGCAACAAAACCTTAACACCCGGAGAGTCCCCCAACATTTTAAATAAAGTAAATATCATGAAATAATGAATTAAAAATCATAAAATCCTCATAAGTAGGGTAAAATGACTATTTTACCCTTAATACAGCAAAAAGTCCTTAAAATATAAATTTTGACACATGGATACTCTAAATCAAATATTTAAGTACAATTAAGTAGCAAAGGACAAAATAATATCAAAAATGATAAAAATACCCCTTAGTTGCTGACCACATTGGAAAGATTGCCAAAAAATGACTTTTTGCTTTTTTTTAACTTAAAATGATGAGAATGATATTAAATTAAGCATTATGATGATCCAATACTTGTTCAATAAGTAATATACATAATAATATAGTATCATAGATCAACAAAAGTAAACAAATTATTATTAAAGTTCATACACAACAAAATAAGTTAAAAAGTCACATATTGCCAATATAGCTTATTTTGACTTAAAAGACTACATCTATTTAATCAATTGTTATGAAAACTATGATAATACATGAAAATACTATATTTATCATAAACATACTAAAATAATAGGTCTCGATAGAAAAACACACCAAAAAAACACATCAAATTAACGTTTAAAGTATTTTCTTACACAAAATGGCACGTAAACCAATGCAAAATCCCTTGAATGATGTGGAGTCAGGTTTTTGTCCCCCATACAGCCCCCTAGCTGTATTTATCTTCCCCATGTCTGATTTTTAGCTCTCAAAAGTTGCACCCATCCAAATCAACTCAAGTCTCCTTAATTAAAATGAACAAAAAAGTCTTTTTTTGGTACTTTATGTCCCCCTCTTATCCCCTAGCCTTTGCCTATATAAAGGAAGCCAAACACCCTCTTCTCTACATGAAATTTTTGTACAAGTGAGGGAGAGAAACTAGACCTTTTTTATCTTGAGTGTTAAGGTGAGTTTGAGGAAAAAAAAGGAAAGAATCAAGGAGAATTTCGAAAGCTAAGTCCAAATCCATCCTCCACCCTCCTTTGATATTTCAAACAAGTAAGTAAAATCTCTAAACCTTATATCTAATATCCCTCAAAATATTTCTCAATTCATCTCTTTAAACACTTTAAAAAATTGAGAACTGAAAACAAACTAAAAGGGCGTCGTAGTAACAAAATAGTGGTTGTTGTGTCCTTGAATAATATGATATGTGTTTGTGTGTTGTTATTTTTGAGTTTAATGACCTAAAAGTGTGCTGGAACCTTGATATTAATGTATAAAACACAATCATACAAATAAATGGAACAAAAACTTGACATATCATAAGTAGAAGACTTGGACCTTAAGAGACTTGATTTTTGAGAACATAGATGTTTCTGTTCTGAACTTTGGAATTCCATAACTCAATGTAGAAAGTTGATCTAAGTATTTTCATTACGTCCAGATTTATATTTTTGTGTTATCTTTCATTCAAAGTTAGTTTCAACTCATTTTCATAAGTAGAACTCGAGATATTGCAAATTTAACAAAGTGTGTCATTTTTCGACCAGTCAACACTACTGACTTGAAAATACTAGTTTACAGTGAGATCCGAACTTTGGTTGAATCATGAAAGTTGTAGATAACATATATATATATCTACCCAAAACAAATGAGAACAAAATGTTGAGTTTTGGTTGGTAAAAACCCCTTTCAAAGTCTCTGTTAAGTTTCAGCCTTCAAGGGACACTTCTGTCATATATTCTTGTGTAGCTCAAAACTCCTATGTTTAGTGACCTATTCCAAAAGTGGTCGACATAAACATTATAGCTAACATATTGAAGTACTTTTTTTCCAAAACCAGACTTTAAAGCCTCGGGATGTTACCCCAAAACCGTTTCAAACCCTCTATCCAAAATCGGCTCTGCTGAGATTTGGCAGCTAACAGAACCTATTTTCTAAAATGGCCAAAACGTCTAAATTGTTCCAAACAACTATCCTTAGCTCTAAATATGAACCTTATAGGGGACATGTGGACCTAGAACATACTCAAAAATAGACTCATTTGGACTTGATTGGAAATTCCAAAAATGAGACTAATTGAAGCATGTTTTTTGTAAAATTTTCAAAAAAGTGCTAAACCGTTTTTGCTTAGGATGTTTTGTTCACCCTTTTGCCTTAGGTTTTGGCCTTGGTGTTAAATATAGGAGTTGTAAAAAGTATTTTTATCTAAATGGTGCTTAAAAATCATAACTTGATTCTAAGTCTAGATATCCCAAACCTTGTCATCTCTTTTAATTTAATACTTGATTTTTTGGTCTTAAAAATTGCTAAGTGTATGTTTGAGTACCCTTTACTATGAAACTCGAGTTTTCATATGATGTTTTGATTTGAATTAGTTGATTAGTATTTTTAAGTGAATGTATAATGATTTAGAATTCGTACGATCATGTTGAATCATATCTTGAGAATTGTAACTTGTGCTTCACATATTTGTACCTTATGCTTTGCACGTTGTAACATAAATCTTGCCATGCTAGTTGATACCATGCTATAAACAGTTGTATTTGAGATCCATACCATACATCATTGACATTTTCACTTGCATCCTGACATATTAGAGTTTATTTGTGCAAATCATTGTTGGGATGGACTATATTGAGATTGTTTTTCTTGATTCTAAATCTAGGGCGTCCCTAGTTGCTATTTTTTGAAAATATTTTGGGATGTGTTTCCCTTATACACCCTTGGTGCGTCCCTAGTGCTACAGATTTTGTGAGACCCTGGCCCATTTTCTTTTTCGGCTTTTTTTGACGAGTGTTTCCCATTTTTGATTTTGCATGTTTATATGCATTTTGATGCATGATCGAGGTTAGATATGTATACGAGGTTGGTTCTTGGGGCCGTGGGACGTTGCGGTGCAAATTTTAAAAAAATTTAAAAAAATAAATATTTTGGAGGGCTATAAATATCTGGAGTTAGATATTTTCAAAAGATATTTTCAAAACTTCTCTACTAAGTTTCTTCCATTTTCTTTCTGCCTTCTCTCTAACTTCTCGGGGGCCCAGAGCTCGATTTTCGATGATTAGACTGCCGATCCTTGTTATTGGCATGGTGGGCTACGCGTTTATTTGGACGGAATTTTATTCCGGCGAAACTCGATTTTGCACGTGGTTTGAGGTGTTGAGTTTTTAACTCGTCGAGGTAGGATTCTAGACTCTCATGTCTTATAAAGGTTCTACGTGTAATCTGGTGTGTTTTTAACCGTTAGATTGCTGTAGATCTGAGTTTGTTTCAAGTTGGGTTTTGGGGTTTAAAAACTATTTTCTGGCGATTTCAATTGATGGAATCGTGTGTCAGGTGTTTCTTTCGTGCTTTTGGTATTAGGCTTGGACGTGTGGATGTCCGAGGGTGTTGGATGGGAGTTTCGAGGCATTGATTTGAGGTTTGGAGGGTTGAAATTGTGGCTTAAAAATGGTTCCCGTGGGAGGTCAGTCGACTGGATCTTGATGTTCAGTCGACTAGATCTTGAGTTTGGGAGGTTAGTCGACTGGATCTTGATGATCAGTCGACAGGATGTTGGTTTTTGGGGTTCAGTTGACTAGACCTGGAGGTCAGTCTACTGACCTGGTTATGTCTTGGGTTTTTGGTTTTTCTCTAGAGTTTTCAGTCGACTGGGGGTTAGGGTCCAGTCGACTAAGGTACTGGGCTGATTGTTTGTGGTTTGGTGGTTGGATTTTGGGTTTTCAATTGGTTTCCTATGATATTCAGTTGATTAATTATGGGATTAGTCAACAGAAATGTTGTTGGATTCTTTTTGGGGTTTGGTTGGTTGTGTGGTGGCTTTGGGTGGTTGTGTGGTGGCTTTGGGAGTCATGTCGTGGCTTCGGGTATTGGTTTAGATGCTGTCCTCGGGGTTGATGTGCATGGTTCGATAGGGGTGTGGTGCACGGTTAGGTGCGCGGTGTTTGTTCTTGGTTGGATGTGGGGCGTGTTTGGACCCATGGCACCTTTGGGAAAAGGTGATGTTTTATGACCTTGTGGTTTGAGAGGTTTAGCGTTGGCCTTCGATTATAGGCATTTATAACTATTTATTTATATACGAATTATGTAAGTGGATTACATGATTTTGGTATTGTTACGTGTACCATAGTTGTATGCTTTAAAACTCAGAAGTTTTATAGGCATGGTTATGTGGAATATGAGGAACGGATGTATGTGAAGCATGTTACACGGGTTGCAAGTGCGGTGTGAGTAGCGTGTGTAGCATGTGACGTGGTTTGTGTAACGTAGTGACAGTATGTGGCTTTATGCATTTAAACCTTGGTTTAGTATGCACGTTTTGATTCGGTGTTATCCTGTAATGTTCGGTGTTATCTCGTAATGTTTAGTTTTATCCAGTAATATGTGGTTTTATCCCGTGGGGTGCAGTCTTATCCCGTGGCATTCGGTCTTATTCCGTGGTTTACAATTTTATCCCGTGTTATAATCCCGTGGTCGGCGGTTTCATCCCGTGACTTACAGTAAATTTTATAGTTTTACCATGTCGTTTGGTTTATGATTTTACCCAGTGGTCTATGGTTTTATCTCGTTGTATATGGTTTTATCCCAGATATGCATGTTTGTGTACGGATCTTTATCTCAGTATTAGGACTGTGGTTGCGGCTTCTGAACGCTGGTTATACGCATCTGTGCTGCATTCTGTTGGGGTTAAGGTCTCTCGATCTGAGAGGGTACATGGGTTGCATGAATTTCATTGTGGGATGGATAAACCAATTTTTAAATTATTTTTAAGATTCGTGTGCATCGCGATCTAAAAACTATTTTTCAACTATTATCAGGGCTCCTGTGAGTGAGCCAAAAGATGGTTATTATCCTTATTTTCCTAGTATGTTTAGCTTATATTTCATGCTTGTCTAATTTCTGCTGAGCTTTAGCTCACGGTGGGGGATTTATTTTTCTTTAGGTACCGGGCACGCAGGTTGATTCGGAGTCGCTGGAGAGGTGGAAGAGTTGTAGTCTTCCTTTTTGTTCTTTCTGTTTCATGTATATACAAATATTTTTCAAGTGTTGGAATCGTGTAATGTAAGCCCTTCTTTGGCGTTATGTACAATGCATGTATGTTTATATTGAGAGCGTATTCTCGGGTTGGGTATTATGTTTGGTGTTTGTGGTGTTCCACGTGACCCAAATTTTGGGCCGTAACAGATTTGGTTTATACACCCTAGGTGTGTCCCTGGTGTTTGAAATGGTTTATGGAGAATGTTAGGCACCATGGATTCGCCGCTAGCACTTTGGTATTGATGTCTTTTTGATTCCGTCGCTCCTTGAGTTATGGTCATAGTATGAAAGTGGCGTCGACATGGGCAAATTGGGTAATTTAGAGAAGTGCCTAATTCGACAAACCTAATCCCATTGCGGTCGTAATTCAGAGAAGAGCCCAACTATGGCGGACCTAAACCCCATTGTCGTGATATTTTGAAGGGTAAATTTGGAGAAGAGCCTAATTTTGCATACGTAATCCCACTGCGGTGGTAATTTGGAGAAGAGCCCAATTATGGCGGTCTTAAATCCCTCATCTTAGTACTTTGTATAATGTGAAATGTCTCTTGAATTTTCTTGATTATCTCTTAGACTTTAGGTTGATACCAAACGAGTATTCTTGTTCTTAAGGTGGGTTTTGTGCGCATATAAATTAACCAGAGGATTTGGAATAAGGATGTAACTAGATACCCCACGCCATTTTCATTGAGTAAAACCACTGAGGCATGTAGCCAAGGCGAGCGTTTACCTTTCGCAACAAGATAAGGATAGATTTGGTGATCTATTACCCGTGAAAGTTTACTCTAGTGATTCTCGGTATGGAATCCCTGTTAGAATCTGGGTGCATGTTGGGTTGGGCATCTGCATTTTATGCACAGTATCTCATATGCACATGTTTATTAACTTATCTGCTATCTTATCATAAATTTATGTCTCATTGACTATAGACTGTACTGGGTGTTAAATGGTATGCGTTGTGGTGATTTTGTGCCGTGAGATTAGTTAGAAGGTTAGAATATTTTGCTTTTGGGCCTTGGCTCATGGCATTCGTGCCACAGGTGAGAAGGAGTTCTTGGAAGAAGTCATTCAAGAGGGAAAAGAAGAGTTTGAAGAACATGGCGAGTTCCAAGAGTACGTGGATTCTGCTAATGCATTATGAGCAGTCAAAACCTCTGCTTTTGTTCTTATATTCAGTTCTCTCGTGCTTAGTGTAATTTTTGAGATTTCTTGGTAAAATTGTAATAGTTATGTAATTTTGAACGGTTCAGAACCTCTTTATGATGTAATAAGTTACATATGTAAATATGAATGAATCACTAGAATATCCCTTTATTTATATTTATGTATGTCCCGATGTGTCCGGAGAACGGGACACCACATTACGGCCTTCTGCTTAACTTATTTGATATGTCGGATTATAAAATTCACATGCAAAGTTTGGCATAATCAAAACTTATAACGTTCCTTAAAGGGATATCATCAATCTCTTGCCGGGACGTGAGTTCCATTAATAATTAGTATCCACCATATTATAAACCCGTTATAAACCCGTCAACAATTGGTAACGTAATACCGTTATCCAACTCACTAAAATTATAAACCCGTAAAATATCGCATCCTTTAATGAATAAAATGATGAATACTAAATATACGTGTCTAATAATTATTTTGGGATTAAGAACATAAATAGTCATAATAATCATAAGGTGTAAATTAATTTATATAGTTAGTAAAAAATTAATTACCCTAACGCGATCTTGTTCAATACTTACAAAATGTACTAGCACTGTGAGTCGGGACAATCGTTAAAGCAATTACCGTTTTTGTCACGCCCCAAAAATCAGGGTCACGCGAAAAGTCCACCAAACCACCATTTAGAAAAAATAAGCTTTACTAGTAAAACAATCAACCAAAAATAATATAGCTTTTGGAATGAAAATGATACTCAAGGTTCTTCTCTCATAACGACACATATTTAATTTCATACATGTATAATATATATCGCCTTAAGGCTTACAAAACGTGCCTTCGGGAACAGGTAAGACATGTAGGAATACAAGTTTCCATAACAAAAAGAAAAACTACATAAAAGTCTTTCGCCACCATGGGCACATCTAGATCATCTCCACGTAATTATCAACACCTGAAATTTTTTTAACAAATCCCACTACGTGAGCCGAAACTCAATAGAAACAGATTATGAAGCAGTAAAGCATGATATACAATCACATGGCATAAAGTTCAACTCAAACACATCAGCCTCAAAACAGTTTTATTTCATAAATACCCAAATTCTCTATCAGACTCCCATAAGTTTTAAAACGGTTTTTCATCCTCAAAACCAAGCATTTTAACAATGCAAGAAATGTTTCACAGTTAAAAAAAATGCAGTAACCAAAACGTTATTTTTCACTCAGACCACACAGCTGAGAAAAAATTCCTATGTACCAACTCTGTCACACCAGAGACAGGAAACAACTATAGACTCCTGCCCATTACTAATTCCTGAATCATTTAAGACCTGTTAGGTAATGACAAGTTCTATACGGAGTCACAACAACATAAACTGCTTAATTTACGGGCTCGAAAGCACAAAGCACCTCCTATGTGCACTTTTTTGGACTTTTACCATGGAGCAACTCGTGCCCAAGATACTCGCTACCCCAGAAAATCTATAGAATCATTGAACAACCAACCCGTAGTATAACTACGAAAATAATTTCATAATTATACATTAAACATGTATAAAGATCCAGTGGCCAACCACCACATCATCCATCAAACATGGAGATCAATAAAAAACATTTTCAAAAATGTTTTCGTCATTTCTATAAAAAAGTTTCAAATCTGATACTCAACCCCAAGAGTTAGCTCCAAACCTCCAAAACATGGCTTTCAAGATTTTCATAAATCTACCGTTTTCAAAGTTATTTTTTTGAAAACCACAGACATCCACAAATCCATATCATGTATTAAATCAAGAAAAACGTAAAACATGCTTTTTATCCAAACAAACAAGGTTTGAACATGAAATACGACATTTAAAGCATTTTCAACTGGTAAAAAAGTATATAATTGCACATAACACCCTTTAAACACAACATAATCTAGGATCCTATCTCGATGAGTCGAAACTCGAAATCTCAAAAATCAAGCCTTGTCGGAACAAGAATCCATCTAGATGGATGCGAAGCCCACAGCGTGGATAGCAAGGATCTACTAACTGGTCGTCGAAAACTAAGCCCAGGCCACCTAAAAGTCTAGAGAGACGGTGGGGGAAAAGGAAACTTACTCAAGAAGTTTTGGTTTTGAAAATACCTAGCATAGGTTGATATTTATAGTCTCAGCCCCGAACAGAAACTCAATCGACTGAACCCACCAAGTCAGTCAACTAAAAACCTACTAGAAAACCTAAAAATCACCACCGCCTCGGTTCAGTCGAATAAACCTCCAACCACAGTCGACTGAACCCCAACCCAGAACATCCAGTCAACTAGATTCACCCCTTCAGTCGACTTAAATGCTACTGCCACCAACCAAACGCAACTAAAAACATTTAAGGACGAACAACATATCATACATATAATGATAAAAACACATATAACATGTTGTTCAACTATGATGGAGAAAAAACTAACACGTCATGTATATATATAACGAAAAAAAATGAAACCAGGTCTCATAACTCTCCCCCCTTAAGGAATTTTGTCCCCGAAATTCGCTACAAGGTCACGAAGCAAAAAACTCCGGATATCTAGCCAGGACCCCAAACTCAAGCTCCCACACCGCTTCCTCAACACCATGATGAAGCCATAGAACCTTGACATAAGCAATGGTCCTCCCTCTGAATACTTGCTCCTTCGTCTCTAAGATCTTTACCAATCGCACCTCATATGTGATATCCTCATCAACATGCAGCTCAGCCTAATCCAGAACATGTGACGGGTCAGGCTCATACTTCCGAAGCATGAAAGTGTGAAACACGTTGTGCACAGACACTAACTAAGGTGGTAAAGACAAATGGTACGGTACCACTCCAATCCTTTCAATGATCTCAAACGGTCTGATGAAACGCAGTGAGAGCTTCCCGCTATAGCTAAATCTCATCAAACCTCTGTGTGGCGAGATTTTTAGAAAAATGTGGTTCCCCATTGTAAATTCCAAAGGTCTCCTCCTCTGATCAGCATAGCTCTAGCAACTCTGAGCTGTCACTAGACGTTGGTGAATCACAGTAATCTTCTCTATCATCTCCCTCACCAAGTCGGGTCCCAAAACTGTGGTAACTCCCACATCTGTCCAACACACTGGTGACCTACACAGCCTTCCAAACAAAGCCTCATACAGTGTCATCCCAATACTGGACTGATAACTATTGTTGCATGCAAACTCTGCCAACGGTAGATGATCTTCTCAAGAACCTCAAAAATTAAGCACACAGGCTCTCAACATATCCTCTAAAATCTGAATGGTAAACCCGGACTGGCCGTCCGTTTGTGGATGAAAAGCAGTATTGAACATCAAGCTCATCCCTAAAGACACCTGAAAACTGTCAAAAGCGTGATGTAAAGCGCAGGTCTCAATCAAAAACAATAGTCACAGGTACTCCGTGTAGTCGAACTATCTCATGAACATATAACCTACCGAGTCGGTCCACCAAATCATTCACGCGAATGGGAAAAAAATGTGCAGACTTCATTAACCTATCAACCACAACCCAAACAACATCGTGTCCCTTCAGCGATCTAGGAGGACCTGATACAAAGTCTATCGTGACGTTTTCCACTTCTATTCTAATATCGGCAATGGTTGTAACAATCCTGCTAGTCTCTGATGTTCCACCTTTTCCTGTTGACAAGGCACTGAGAAATGAATTGAATCACATCCCTCTTCGTCCCTTTCCACTAGAACTGACGACGCAGATGATGATACATCTTGATGCCTCCTAGATGCATTACAAGACGAGAATAATGAAAATTATGTAATACGTCAGCACAGCACGACTCTGGTACAAATAATCTCCCCATCAACCTCAAACTCTAATCTGAACTCACTACCCATCCTGCAGTGTCCTTTCCACTAGCAATACAATCCCGTATCATCTGAGCCTCTTGATCTGTCTATTGAGCCTCTTAATCTATCTGCTGAGCCTCCAGTACACATGAAACCAATACAGGTCGTGAAGCTATTGAGAATAAAGTCGCACCTCTCCTTATCTCCCTAAGACATAGATCAAACTCGCCAACCTCTCTAAGCATGTCCCATTCTCATATAGCCACAGAAGCTATCAAACAATGAGATCTCCTACTGAGACCATCGACCACAATATTGGCCTTCCTCGGATGGTACTGTAAATCAAATGCATAGTCTTCTAATATCTCCATCAACCGTCGTTGGTGTAGATCCAAGTCTTTCTGCAAAAATAAGTATTTCAAACTCTTGTGATCGAAAAAAACCTCAAAGTTCTCACCATAAAGATAATGCCACCATGTCTTCAAGGCAAAAACCACGGCTGTCAACTCCAAATCATTTGTTGGATAGTTTTTCTCATGAGTCTTCAACTGCTGAGATCCGTACGCTACAACCTTACCTCCCTGCATTAGAACACAACCCAGACCATTATGTGATGCATCACAATACACTGTGTAACCTAAACCTTGCTCAGGAATAATCAACACCGGTGCACTAGTAAATCTCTTCTTCAACTCCTGGAATGCCAACTCGCAGGACTCGCTCCAAACAAGCATAACTCCCTTTCGCGTAAGACGTGTCATCGGCGCGGTAAGTCTAGAAAAATATTTCACGAAGCCTGCCAAACCCAGAAAGCTACGAATCTCAAACACATTCTTCGGTCGTTCCCAATCTATCACCATATCTGTCTTTAAAGAATCCACTGATACTCCATTCTTCAACACCACGTGTCCAAGAAAGCGTACCTCGGGCATCTAAAACTCACACTTCTTGAACTTCGCATACAAGTGATGCTCTCTCAAAATATGTAGAACAGTACGCAGGTGTCCTTCATGCATCTCCTTCGTGGGTGAACATATAAGAATATCATCTATGAACACAACCACAAAGCTGTCGAAATACGAATGGAAGATACGGTTCATCAAACCCATGAATGTCGTAGGAGCATTCATCAAACCGAACGGCATAACCAAAAACTCATAGCGGCCATAACTTGGCCGAAAGGCGGTCTTCGCTATGTTCTCGTCCATAATCTGCAACTAGTGGTTCCCTAACCTTAAGTTAATTTTTGAGAAGCAACTTGACCCCTTCAACTAATCAAATAGGTCATCATTTCTCAGCATAGGATACTTGTTCTTCACTGTTACCTGATTCAGCTTTCGGTAGTCAATGCACAACCTCAAGGACCCATCCTTTTTCTTAGCAAAAAGAGCTGGAGCTCCCCATAGCGACGTACTCAGACGTACAAACCCTTTATCAAGCAACTACTGAAGTTGTACCTTGAGTTCTCATAACTCAACTGGTGCAAACCTGTAAGATGGCATAGAAATAGGAGCAGCTCCTAGAACCAGATCAATAAAAAACTCTATCTCACGACTCGGTGGCAACTCAAACAGATCGTCTAGAAAAACATCTAGGTACTCACAAACCACTAGGGAAAACTCCCCCTGAACCCCAACCATCTCATCCAACCTGAGAGAAGAAAAGAGAAAACCCAGCTTCCCTCAATTCCGAGCAACACCAGGCATAGTCACCAAACCCTCATCCCGATCGCCCACAAAAAAAAATTAATCACCCGTAGGCGTACAGATCGATACCCTCCGTCGATCACATTCTATAAAGACACGATAGGTGGTCAGCCAATCCATCCCTATGATGACATCAAACATGGTCATCTCTAGGAGATAAAATCAAACTCTAAACAACGATCGGTGACCCCCAACTCGCAGGATCTACAAACTCGACTCAACACTACATTCCCACTGACATGGGTCCATACACTCAAAGCACTACCTAACAAGTCTGTCTCCAATCCTAATGCAAATGCAAAAATAGAGGAAATAAAGGAATGTAATGCTCTCGTGTCGATAAGAACACTAGCCTATGAGCTATATACTAAGAGAGTACCTCTGATCATGGATGGAGTAGCTACTGCATCGGGCACGACCGGGGCTTTGGAAGCACTGGGATTAGCAAGGACATATGCTCTACCCTACGATGCTCTAGTCAGCTCGCTGTGACCTTGGGCCATCGACTACCTCACAGACTGTACTGAGGCACCCCCTTTCGCAAACCTGGACGTCTGAGCCCTAGGTTGCTGATAAGTCTGTTGTCCCTATGCAGGCAAAACAACCGGCGCTCCTATCGTACTCTGAACACTCCTTACTCGGGGACAGTACCTACGAATGTGCCCAGACTGATCGCACCCAAAATATACTGGTGGCTCTTTCCCCAATGACTGGACAGGCGCTAAACTTGGAACTTGGCCCTTCTGCAGGCACTCAAGTGAACGATGCTCTGGCTGTCCGTAAGATAACAAATGAGCTCCCTTTTCTCCGTCCTTTCCGTTAAGGCCACTAAAAGTGCAGGTGTAGAAAGCTGTGACTGATATGATCCCACAGGATGAGAACTCGAACCAGACGACCCTCGACGCTTGTTCCTGCACCCCTGAAACTATGCACCTACCTCGCCCTGCTGGTTCCTACTCTCTCTAACTCTGCGGCTCTCTGCCATTGCATTCTCTACCCGGATGATAGCTTCCACAACCTTAATGTAAACTTAAAAACCCAGCGCTGCAATCCTATCTTTGAATGAAGGTCGAAGACCCCTTTCAAACCTTTTGGTGCGCAACTCCTCCATTGACACCATCTCGATGCAAACCGCAACAAATTTGCAAACTTGGCCTCATACTGGACCACGGTAAGGTTTCCCTGAACAAGGAAGAGAAACTCCTTCCGATATGTATCTCTTGAAGAACCCAGGAAGTACTTTTCCAAAAAGGCCTGAGTAAAAGCGACCCACGTACCATCCACCATGGTTTTAGCAAACTTTCACCACTTCTTCGCATCCTCCTGAAGTTGGAACGCCGCCAACTTCACACACAATACATCCTCCTTAATCTCCAGGGTATCTAACATTGTCGTGGTTACTTCCAACCAATTGGTAGCAACTTTAGGGTCTAGCTCCCCAGAAAAGGTTAAAGGATCCAACTGCCAAAGTTCCCTCATTGCCACAGAGACCCTTAGCTCATGAGCCCTCACTTCAACCCTAGTCGCCTCGGCCATCGCTCTCATTGTAGCGAGCATCTCCTAAACAACATAGCATTACACACTTGTTCATGCGGGGTATGAGCGTCCCCTTCTTTCAGAACCTGGACATATGCACGACCTCGGCCACGGGCTCGGCCACGACCCTATCCCCATTCTCCCTGCGTGGACTTAACTCTATACGAAGGCAATATAACAATATAAGCTTTCCTACAACATGTTATTACTAACGTAAAAACATAATACGCATAATCATGCTAACACATAGCCACTCAATATTATGTAAACACACCTCACATAGTGAGGAGAACTAACAAGACAGACGCGTCAATTTGAATAGCCTACTCAGATTCCTTGTTAGAAAACACATCGACCAAATGTATTTCTAACTTGGCTTCGAAATTTGTTAATCCAAACGACCTAAGGCAAAACTAATCAATCCTAAGATCCAACCTCCATACTCACGTATGCACAAACGATCGTGCTCAACAGGCTATCATGCTCATGTTACAAAAACACTTAAACACATGCAAGCAACCATACGCAACCATCCTCACAAGGTGATGCATCCTCTTTTCATGGCACTTAGGTATTCGAACCCATAACTTTGATATCAAGTTGTCACGCCCCAAAAACAAGGGTCACACAAAAAGTTCACCAAACCACCATTTAGAAAAGATAGGTTTTACTGGTAAAACAATCAACCAAAAATAATACAGCATTTGGAATTAAAAGGGTACCCGAGTTTCTTCTTGTTGGAGGAAAATCTACCAAGATCATTATTTTAGCGAACGATTTTTGGTAGAAAATTAACTGGACGGACAAACGCCGAAATAGGCTCCATCTAAATTTTTTTTTTGACGTCGAACGATCAAAATAAAACCTGTGCAACCAAAGTTAATTTAGAAAAATACCTTCTTATTGCTCGATTCTTCAACTACGGTTTGATTCTGAGTTAAAACTTCTATCAGATCTTCTACTGTATTCCCTTACGCGATTCTCGAACGTAGTGTGGGCTACGGACTATCGAGAACTCGTTCCGATAAATCTCAGATATCTTTAGTTTTGAAAGATAAATTATGTTATAAAATTAGTTCAGTCTACTCGCATATATATAAAGCTACGGTAGGGACCTGGAGAGTAATTATGAGTAAGATTTCTAGTGGAACACAGACAACTATCCGCGGTTTCTGTAATTATGGAAAACTAGCAGTGATTTTTGCAATTTTTATAAAATACTGAATTACAGTTCACACCACTAAAAAACTATAATTGCACTCTAACCCATAATCTCAAAACCATCTAGCATTGAGCGCCTGTTATTAAATGTTTATCATTTCTCCCCACGTTAAGATTCCCGTTACCCGCTAATTAAATTTAATTACTGACAATTTAATTTAATCGGTATCGTGATATTCCTTAAACCCTTTCGTTTAATTTATTTGACCGTCAAATAATCAAATTCACCTGCAGGGTTTGGTCTGGTCAAAACTTATAAGCTTTCTTAAGGGTGTATGGTCAATCCTGATTTTTCGAGGCGTGAATTTCTTCAATAATTAATATTCACCATATAAATAATATCGCTATCTAACTCACTTGGAATATAGACCCATATAAGATCGAACCCTCTAATGAATCAAAATAACGAATATTAAATATATGTAAATCAATAATTATTTCAGGATTAAAAGGATAAGCACTGTTCATAATAACCTTATGTGTGAATTAATTTACATAGTCAGTATATATTTAATTATTCTAAATATCCCGTTCAATACACACAAAATATACTAGCACAGATAATCGAAACTGTTAGTGTTGGTATATTGAAAATCATATTTTTAGTATTTAATTATATTTTTAATTTTCTAATTTATGAGAATTTTTATGAGCGATGTATGTATATTATTTTTTGTTATGTATGGATGTCCAATATTCTGTATAGTATTTAATCTGGTGTGTAGAATACGATTTAAACATAGAAGATCAGATTTTAGTCTCTTCCAGAATATTAGTTTTATGTTCACAATTTAGATAGAAATGGACATACCATCAATACGACTATAGCGCAGAGCTTTAGTAGACCTATCTTAGTTACGGAAAACAAATAATAGCGTCGTCTATTATTCTAACTCTCTGTATTAGTACACTTTGTGTCTATTGAACGGGATATTTAGGATAATTAATTTTGTACTAACTATATAAATTAATTCACACCCCAAGATTATTATGAATAGTGTTTATCCTCTTAATCCTAAAATAATTATTGATTT
>JAOTRH010026071.1:0-21571 GCA_034768845.1 Heliamphora exappendiculata | reverse complement strand
TTTATTTTTTGTATTTAGTAATTTTTTATTTTTTAATTAAAAATTTTTAAATAAAATTTTATAGTTAAAAAAAATAGAAAACAAAAAACAAAGAAAATATAGAGTGTAAGTGTGAAAATAAAGAAATTACGGGGTATAAGTGTGAAAGTATTATTTTTTCGTTTAAAAATTAATGAAAAATTAATTTTTGGATCAAAGTGTTACAAAAATTAAAAAGTAAAGAGGTGCAGTGATATTTTAAAAAATAAAAAAGATGATAGTAATATAATTTTTAAATACAAGAGTGGAAATATAATACACCTTTTTATGTTTTGTTTAGTGCATGCATGCAATGGAATAAGGATGGCTTTTAGGGAAAGTTGGGGGCTGAGTAACTCACCCATCCACACCCAACTTAGAAAAAACTGCGATAATAGGCCTAATTTTATACGGTTATCAAGACCTATGTCTCCAAACTTTCCAACTTTGGTAGATTTTTGACTTCGCCCTTGCTTATTGGAAATGTTCAAGAAAACAATTCTAAAATTTTATTTAGCATTTGAAATGAATGAATCAAATTCACTTGAGTGTATGTGATCGACACAAGTAAATTTGTCCATTTCAAATTATGCCTAAAATTCTGTGATTGTTTTTTGGGTAAAACATGGGGGGGAGAAAAAAAGAAATATGGAAAATTGCTGTGATTCTGAATATGTAGGAAAGCAGACCCATTGTGATCGTTCTTTCTCGAGATTGAAAGCAAATAGTTCATTGGCAATCAAAACCCTATGTCGGGCCAAATAATTGGAGAAAGTATTTGGTGATTTGGGACTTCAGACTTTTGGAATGTTGTAGGCACGTACTTTCAGGTGAGATTTATCACTGGTTACATGCGTATGAATTAATTATTACACACTCTTAAAGTATTATGTATGTGATAATATGTGGTATTTTTATTAATAAAAATATTTAATGTACATTAAGGCTCTGTTTGTTTGGATGTAAAATAATCTTTGATAAAATTATTTTTTAGTATTTGGTTTGATAAAATCAAGATAAAATAAATCTACACTGCTTCTTTCTATTCAAAGATATACTACTGTGCTACTGGAAGGCAAGTCCTTGCAGTTCAAAGGGGCAATTTTGATATAATAATAATTCATCTCTCAATCCCACCGGACTGGATTAGAAGTACCAGGGTCCCTTCGGTATTAGTAAATCCACTAGTGTGGTGGGATTCCTAATCCAACAGAATTATTAGTCTTCCTCAATTTATTAACACCTAACATAGCATTGTTAAATCCCATAGAATTGGCTATTCAATCCCATCCTTACAACCAGTATTAAACAGACCCTAAGAGTAAAATATAAGGTCATCTAAGAGATAGATGACTAGCTCCAAAACAAGAGCCAAGGTCATCCACAAAAAGGATGACAACATCAAAAGCAAAAAATGAAATCATCTAAGAGATGGATGACCAGCGCTACAGATGAAGAGCACAGCTGAGATCATCTTAGTGTTAGATGACCAAATGGAGAGTAGAGCTGAGGTCATCCAAGTGATGAATGATTAGTTATGGAGCAGAGATGAGGTCAACCAATAGATAGATTATCTACTTTAAAGAAAAAGCATAACACATCCATGAGATGGATGGATAAAGTCGCAATAGAGATCATCCAAGTAAAGTATCACCAATTACATAACAAAAGAAAAGCACATCACAGATATGCAACTCACTAAGCTAAAAAAAAGGCATGACCAAAGAAAAACTCATTAAGTGTGATTAACACCATATCTCAAATTTCAAAATCTAATTAGTAAGGAACAAGTAAATTGCCATATCTACACAAAAAAAACTTAAAGAGGAAACCTTTAGAATTCTCTTCACTTATCCAAGGTATGACTCGAGAATAGAAAATTACTAATGAGTAGGCATTTTATTAGACTCCTTTAACTGATTAGACAGATGACATGACAAATTATGTGGAGCACACTATAAGGTAGGGCAACACGAAAGACTCTATAAAAGTCTAAGAATATTAAGGCACCGGGTCAGGCTCTTCTTGCTTTTCTAATAATCTTAAAACTTTAATCTCATTATCTTATTTCTCTACAAAAAAAAAACTAATTACATCGTCGAAAGGTCTTTGACCAATACTCCAAGACTAACTTTCTATTTTGCAGGTCATGGAGAACAAGCTGGGCTATAAGAGAATTGAACATTATCATTGTTGATACATGAAATCAACTGCATTAAATTCGAAAAACTTGACAGTTATATTAAAAAAACTGATTTAGTCTTGTGTAGTATGGGTTCACTTCCAATGTGTATATATATTAATTATATCGTTTTCTTGTTTTCTTGCTTGTTATTTTCTTTTTTTTTTTCTCTCTGCTGGAGCAGCCTTTGCTCGGTGCTCTAGCTTCCTAAGGAGTTTTGCTTGATTTTTTAATACCGAGCACTAGAGTCTAAAAGAGCGAAAATCAGTGCGCTAGAACATCCATTTTCTTTCTCCTGTTTGTGTGTGCAAGAGTACAATTTGTGCATAGTTGGAGGACCAACTCACTGTTCCTTGTGGGTTCCCGGCAACATTTACCTTATTTAGGTGGTATTTAGTATTGTTGAAATTAGTAACTTATAAATTATAATTTATTATAGAAATTGTAAGTATTTGGTAAATATTGTAATTTATAACTAAAAAAATATATATATATATAAATTATAGTAAAAATTATGAGCGTTTAGTAAAACGTATAATTTATAGTTAAAAATTAGTAGAATAAATAGATTTGACAAACATTCTCTTAAATACAAGTCAATCACTAGTTTCTCATTTCACCTTACTAGAGTAATGGTTTGCCCTTTTTCTCCTCTCCAGTTAAAACACAATGTTGTAACAAGATCAATCATTTACATGGTTTGAAAAGTTTACTTGAATTTAATACTAACTTTTGATGAATCTTGTATGCAAAATCAGAATCTTCTAGTTGTTGGATACACACTTAAAAAAGGATTCCACATCAAGATGCCTATAAGAATTCCCTTGTAAAACCATACGGCCAAATCAAGAGATTTACGCTTTTTATAGGCCCAGAGTGTTGGGAATTCCATAAATTATAAATAATTTATAAAATAGTTTATAACTTATAATAATAATTTGTAACTTTTAACTAAAGTAAGAAACTATTAAATAATGAGAAATTTTGGGCTAGGTCCTATCTAGGTATCTTGTATTCTAATAAGTTCAAATTAAGAATTATATTCTATTAAGTCATATTTAATATTTTTCATACCAAAATTACTTTTATTATACCATTCACTCTTTATGCCACCACCAACACCACCACCGTAGGGACCCGGCCCCTTTTAATATGAAAACTTTTAAATTAAACCGTGTTTGCTAGTGTTTAAGTATGGGAAACAATTAAAATCTAATCACGAGTATGATTGTTCATGGTGATTATGTGCATGTCTATGCATAAGATTAATTATTAGGGATTGATTGAACGGGTCTTGAGGCGTCGAAACAAAATTTAAAACTATATACACATTTCCTTTCCTTGGTGTGATATTTAGTATGAGATCGCTCGAGCGGTCCTGAGACCGATCGAGTTGTTTGTGGCGGGGAGATGCTTTAAGTTGCGGGTTTGAGATGTTTTGTTTCAGTCCCTCCTCTCCTCTCCTCTATCTATCTCTAAAATCATATAGAAACCTTAGGATACTCTCTGGAGTTCCCTTGGGCTCCTTGCCATTTCTTGTTGGTGGTTTTTTCTTGCTTCCTCGTGGGTTTTTATTATTAGAGGAGTTGGTTTATACGTTGTAGACTTGATTCTTGCCCTCCGGTTTGGATCTTGCTTGGTTGGAACTTGCTTGAGCCTCACCTTGAATTGTTTGTGCAACTAACATGTAGGATCTATAACTATTTATGAAGATTTGTTTGATGTGTGTTGTATACTCCGAGTTTATCCATGAAAATATAAAAAAATATATGTTTTAAAAACCCTAGGTTATGGATTGGGGTTAATGCATGTTAATTCTTGAGACTTTAGAGGATTTGTAATATTTTGATCTTGATAATATCATCTGAGAATCTTTAAATTGAGTTTTAAAAAGGTAGGATTTCATTTTTTTTGTCAAAATCATGGAGATTTTGGGGTTTTGGGTTATTGAACTCCAATAATGAAATTGGTTGGATTTTTGATAAAGTGGGACTTGTACCATCTTATTGATAAATAGATTTTATGAAACTTAAGAATTGATGGAAATGGTCTAGTATTGCGTTGTGAATTGTGAATAAATTCCAAGGGTTATTGTATGTATGTGAAAGTATGAGTTACGTGACTTGATTATAATTTTCATGTGAATTCAAATATAGGATGATATTGGTATTTGAATTGTTGATTATTGGAGCCATAATGGTGTTGGGTTTGGCGAGAGGAACTGGTTTGACGGTTGGACTTGTTGTGGTTTTAAAATGAATGATATAATTAAGGTACCGTGTTATTGAATTGAATAACTAAGATTAGGCTTGAGTAGCTCATCGGTAAAAGACCGAAAACTTGCGCCAGGGTCGAACTATAGAATGGGAATTTATCCATTGGGCCTCGCGTGACCTGGTGGTGACAAATACGCCAGGGTCTATAGGCGCCGTTCGGCTTTGGTACTTAATTAAATCAAAGAAAGAAGTGTGTGTGTGAACCGTTGAATGTGATTACGTTGTGAACACAAGAAAATAAAATGGGGTTAAAGACTAAATGAAATGTATGCTGATTTTAATAAGGAAAGAAATTGGATTATGTGAACGAAAATTTATAAGAAAAGTGAATTTGGTTTTGGGTTTAAATGTGTTGCGCATTCATATAATTATTCTCACATGTCATGCCTATGTTCATATCTAGTATTTTTTCTACGAGCCTCGGTTCATGGTGCTTAACCAATTTCAGGTGACAATAGAAAGAAGGTGGTCGAATTAGAAGCTTAGTTTCAATGACCATTTTTGAAGATTTTGGGAATTGAATTACACTCATATAAGAATATCTTTTGAAAAATGTATATCTTATAAATGTAATTTATTCGATACAATGTTTTGGTACTTAAT
Organism: Heliamphora exappendiculata; assembly: GCA_034768845.1. NCBI lineage: Eukaryota > Viridiplantae > Streptophyta > Magnoliopsida > Ericales > Sarraceniaceae > Heliamphora > Heliamphora exappendiculata. The sequence continues at coordinate 16,492 of JAOTRH010026071.1, read as the reverse complement.
GTTTTGGGTATTCGTTTTGTAAGGTCTTAAGGTCATGCACTCATATCTTGCATGCGTGAAAGGACATTGTTATCGTTTCACGGGATGTATGACAAAAAGATGATGGTTTCTTATGATTTAGGAATGTTTTAAGATGTTTTTTCTACTATTTTGCTTTTGTACTTATAAAATGGGTAGCAAGAAAACTTACCTTTTCAAGCACTTTGAGTAGGAGGTCAAGTTTTTGGAAACAAAAGTGAAGAAGCTGTCCAAGGCTAGACCGCTCGATGGACCACTCGAGTGGTCTATCAAGCTGTCTTGTGCCCCTCTCGGTTTCTCAGTTTGTGGGCCAAAATGCTGCAACCTTTGAGAGACCGATCGAGCGATCTTGCTAGTTGGGTGATTTTTGTGCCTTTTTATTTTGAAGCTTATTTTCCAAAGGTGTGTTTCCTAAGGGTTCTTAAACCTTATTTTGTGTACTTTGTACTTCAAATCATAGTTTCTCTAGGTAAAAACATTTCTCCTTTGGGCTTTTCCCTTGTGGAACCTTGGGATTTCCTTGGTTACGAAGTCAGAGCGTTACAGATTGGAATCAGAGTCTCAGGTACAAATACTTAGGAACCGTGGGAGTGATTGATCCATTACGTGAGAATTTGTATTGATGTGTGACATTCATATCTTGGTGTGTTAGCATGAAATATGTTGAATATAACTAGGCATTTATATGCTATGTGGTATTTGGGCATATAGGTGGGACTCTTTAGATGATGTGTCTTGCCCTTGGGCGACTAGTCGACTAGTTTGGGGTTCAAGTTAGAAAGGCGTTTGGCCGACATTCGTTCTAACATGAAATCTAAACGAGTTACCCAAATTGACGTGTCATTCTGATTAGTTCTTCCCGTTGTGTGTTGCATAAGGTGTGTTAATGCGATGATATGTGTTATATGGTATCATGTTGAGGAACGATGTTATCCGTGAGAGATAAGTGGGTTTAGATTTGTTGATGATATCCTCTTTCGTTCTTTTCTTATAGAGAGCGATGTTGCTGAGATGAGGTAGAAGCCGAGGTCGCGGTCGAGGTCGCGCTTATGCCCAAGTTCCAAAGAAAGGGGATGTGCATGCCCCGTAGGAACAAGTGCGCAAAATAGATGTGATTCAGGAGATGCTCACGACAATGAAAGCGTTAGCCGGGACGGCCACGATGGGAGCAAGGGCTCCTGAGCCAAGGGCTACTGTTGCTATGAGGGAGTTTTGACGGTCAAACCCCCCAACCTTTTTAGGGGAGCCAGACCCTAAGATGGCTACCGAGTGGTTAGAGGTGACCACAACAATTTTTGACACCTTAAAGATTATGGAGGATGAGTTAAGGGTGAAGTTGGCGGCGTTCTAACACTGGGAGGATGCTCGGGTGTGGTGGGAATTTGCTAAAACAACGATGGAGGGCACGTGGGCCACTTTTACTAGGGTCTTCTTGGAAAAATACTTCTCGGGGTCTTCGAGGGGTACGTATCGGAAGGAGTTTCTCTCCCTTATTCAGCGGAATCTTACCATGGTCCAGTATGAGGCTAAATTCGCGAATCGATCACGTTTCACACCCGAGATGGTGGCAACGTAAGAGTTACACACCAAACGATTTGAAAGGGGTCTTCGATCCTCGATCAAGGATAGGATCACAATTTTAGGGTTTTGGGTCTACACAGAGCTGGTGGAGGCTGCAATCCGGGTTGAGAATGCCATGGCAGAGAGCCGTAAAATTAAGGAGAGCAAGTCACAACAGGGAGCTTCAGGGGAATAGTCTGAGGGGCATCAGACAAAGAGGCAAAATTCGAGAGGATTGGGTTCTTACCCCATTAGATCACAGTCGCAGCCACGGTCAGCACCTACGCCATCCATGGGTTCATCTGGGCGTTCTGAACGCTGAGAGATAGTATGTTACACATAAAGACAGCCGGGACATCGTTCTAGGGATTGTCAGTAGAGAAGGCAGCAGCAGCAGAGTCAGACCTAGGGGAGGGCCCTATTCTCTTATTTTCAGTGTGGTAGGCAGGCCACATTCATCGAGGCGGTCCTTAGGGAGGCAATGCATAGAGTGCTCTAGGAGCACAGCTAGGATAGGCATCACAGGGACGACAGAGCTACGGGACATTACAGCAGCAATCGAGAGTGCAGTCGGCTAGGATAACATGAGGGGCCACCTCAACCCAGTCGATGAGGCAGCCCGGGACTAGGGGGAATAATTGACAGAACCAGGGATGGGTGTACGTCCTCGTAGAGCTCAGTGCTTCAGTGGTACCTGCCGTACCGGATGCCGTTGCCAGCCTGTCGATCATCCGAGGTACCTTCCTAGTGTACCACTCTTGGGCTAGTGTTCTTATAGACACGAGAGAATTGCATTCATTCATCTCATCCGCATTTGCAACTGCATTGGGGTTAGAGGTAAACGTATTGGGTAGCACCTTAGTGTAGATACGTCGATTGGTGGGGCTGCCATGTTGAGACATGTGTGTCAGGCCTGTGAAATGGAGATCGCCGACCACCATCTGGTATTCAATTTTATTCTGCTCAATATGGCCCCTTTCGATATCATCATAGGGATGGATTTGTTGATCACTTTTCGCGCCTTCATCAACTGTGATCGACATCGAGTGTCTATTTGCACGCTGGAGGGTGATTCCTTCTATTTTATGGGTGACTGAGATAATGGTTTGGTGCCTAGACCTCTTTGTTCAAGGGACCGAGGCAGTCTCAGCCTCCTTTTCTCAGCCTTGTCTATGAGTGAGACTTGTTCAACTCATGGAGAGTTTTCTACTGTGGTTTATGATTTTTTAGATGTTTTCCTAGACGATCTGTTTGAACTTCCGCCTTGGCCGAAAGTGGAGTTTTCCTTTGACCTTATTTTATGAACCGCCCCTGTATTTATGCCTTCATACCGTTTTTCGCTGGTCGAGTTGCTAGAGCTAAAAGTGCAGGTCTAGGTGTTGTTGGACAAGGGTTTTATTCGTCCTAGTGTGTCATTTTGGGGAGCACCGACGTTGTTTACGAAGAAGAATGATAGGCTCTTGCGCCTTTGTATAGATTTTCGTTAGTTGAACCATGTGACCATTAAGAACAAGTACCCTATGTCCTGTATCGACGACTTATTTGACTAACTGAAGAGTTCATGTTGTTTTTCAAAAATCGACTTGAGGTCGGGCTACCATCAGGTGAGAGTCAAGGAGGAGGATATCCTAAAGACCGCTTTTAGCACCTGAAATGGGCATTTTGAGTTTTTAGTCATGTTATTCGGATTGACTAACGCACCGACGACGTTCATGTTGGCCTAACAAGGCTTCAATGACCGTTTTGATGACAACAAACCTATGTATCTAACTGTGTAAATTGAGTTTACAGAAAATATATATAATTAGCACAGTCAAACATGTGGAAGCCATGTCGCAAATTTCAACTCAAACTCTTTGGCGACAATCTTTTTGGAGCAAAGCAAAGGTTGAAGTAATTGAAAAACTCCAAGGAAGTAAAGAATTGAAGAATTTCAATGGTATCATTTTTAGGATCTATGTACATTCATTAAACTTATGAATATTTCTTTTGAAACTCATAGGATTCCTAAAAATCTTAAAAATATTTTTCCAAAACATAAAGTGTTCAAAATATTTTTGAAAGTCAAAATATGAAAGTTTGAATGTCCAGTCGACTAATGGTTTGCCTCCAGCCGACTGATTGAACTTGCCAAAAATGATTTTTCAGATCTAAACAGTTCAATCGACTAACCCTGAGGTCTAGTCGACTGAAGGCTGGTTCAGTCGACCGAACAAGCTTATCAAGTCGACCGAACATGCTTAATTTTGAATTTTATGCTGAAACGGCTAGTTTGACATTTCCACACATAGCCCAACGGCTAGTCCAGAATTGAGGCCTATAAATAGAGCCCTTGTGTGCTCTTGTTTTATTCATTCAAAGCCTCTCAAAAAATTCTCTCTTATGCACTCTCATTTGTGCTTAAATTCTTGAGTTTTTCATTCATATTTTGAGAGAAAAGAGTTTTAGAATTCTCTTTGAGCTTCATTGTTATATTCCATGAGAAGTGAGTTAGAGTTTTCATTTTCTTGTACTCATCTGCTCATTGTAGGAGCTAATTCTTTGTACACATTCTTGTTGTTCCTTTGTATTTGAGAAAGACGTTTATCAAAAGATGCTAATCCGTTTACAAGGATTGAATTACTTGAGGAGGATACATTCTCAAGAGAGGCTACTCTGCCTAGACTAAGGAGAGAGGTTACTCTATATAGTGAAGGAGTGATAGTGGAAAATCTTCATAGCGGTTGGCTTGAGGCAAGGACGTAGGCCGTTGCGCCGAACCTTGTAAAAACTATGGTGTCGTTCTTCTATCTTGCTTATTTTTTATTTACCTCATTATATTACTTATCTTTTGCATTACATACATTTTCACTTGAATCATTCAATTTCGAAATCATTACTTGTATCTTTTATTTTAAAACTAGAAAGTTTTGAATCTTGTGTTTTCACTTTGCAAGAAATATTGTCAATTAAAATATTTTTGTACTTTAATTTTTTTTATCAAAAAGATATTTTTGAAAGTTTACTTACAAATTAAAATTGATAACTATATTTGGATTTTTGAATTATTAGAACAAGAAAAGTGTTGTATTTGGTTAACAAGAAGTTTTAGATATTGTAAATTAAAATCTACACTTGTACTTAAATCTTTTAACAAAAGATTTTTGTTTATAAGATCAATTCAAATTTATTTGTGATTAAAATAAGTAATATATTCTTGTGAATTTAAAAATCATATACTTGTATTTGAATATTTGATATAATATTTTTTAAATATCCAATTCACCCCCTCTTGGAATTACACATAAACTATTAGTTCATGAATCTTATGAACTGTATATTTCACCCGTACCTCGATAGGTTTGTGGTGGTGTTTGTGGATGATATCTTTATCTATCACCATCTAAAGAGGCGCACAAGGAGCATCTTCGGATTGTTTACAATTGTTGCAGGAGCATCAGTTATATGTGAAGTATGACAAGTGTGAATTTTGATTACCCAATGTGAAGTTTTTGGGACGTGATTTCAAGAGATGGAGTGGCAGTGGACTCCTCCAAGATAAAGGTAGTGATGAGTTTGGAGAGGCCGAAGAAAATGTTCGAGATTTAGAGCTTCTTAGGTTTGACAGGTTACTATCGGTGATTCGCGAGAGATTTCTTTAGGCTTGCAATGCCTATGACACGCCTTACGTGAAAGAAAGTCAAGTTCGTGTGGACCAACGATTGTGAGTTCGCCTTTCAGACCTTGAAGGATAAACTGACTAGTGCACCTATTCTAATTATACCGAAGAGGGGACTTAGCTACGCCGTATATTGTGATGCATCGTATGAAGGGCATGGTTGCGTGCTAATGCAAGAAGGCAATGTGGTTGCCTATGGGTCGAGACAATTAAAGATTCATGAGAAGAATTATCCTACCCACGACTTAGAGCTCACGGTAGTGGTCTTTGCTTTAAAGAGCTAGAGGCACAGTCTATATGGAGAACGCTTTGAAGTGTTTTTGGACCACAAGAGTTTCAAGGATTTGTTTTCGCAGAGGGACTTGGACTTATATTAGAGGTGATGGATGAAGTTCTTTGGAGACTATGACTTCAACCTACAATACCATCCGGGCAAGGTCAACATGGTGGCCAACACCCTCAATCGAAGGTTTTTGAGCTCTTTAGCTCACATGGCCATAAGGGAGTGGAGCATGCTTGAGGAGGTTGGTGAGTACAGCCTACGCCTTGGTAAGTTTGGTGACTGTGCTATGTTGTTCACGACGATGTCTCAGCTCGCCCTCGTCCTTTGCGTTATGGAGGCTCAACTACAGGATGTAGAGAGCCAGATGTTCCGAGATCGAGTTTTGAGCGACGAGGATGCCAAGGAATGGACTATTCACTCCAACCAGAGTTTGAGATTTTCCAAGAGGATCTTCGTGCCGAAATCGTGTCATGTTGAAGTACTCCGTAAGTTTCATTACTCTCGTTTGGTGGTGCATCCGGGTGGCATTAAGATGTATCATGATATGGGTAGGCAGTTTTGGTGGAGGGGAATGAAGAGAGACGTTGCTCTATTTATTTCGGGTTGCCTTACCTGCCAACAGGTGAAGGCTGAGCATAAGAGGTCGACGGGTATGTTACAGCCATTACCGGTGTTTGAATAGGAATGGGAGAACATTACCATGGACTTTGTGTCGGGACTTCTTAGAATGCCAACGGGGTATGATACCGTGTAGGTTGTGATGGATGGATTGATCAAGTTCGTGCATTTTCTCCCTATCTGCATGACTGATTTGGTTGACAAGCTTAATAAGCTTTATGTAGGTGATCTTGTCAGACTCCACAGAGTACCAGTTTCTATCGTCTCTGATCCAGATCCCCCATTCACTCAATGTTTTTAGCAGAGTTTGTAGTCAGCTATGGGGACGAGCTTACTTCTCTATATTGCTTTCCATCCTCAGACAGATGGCCAGTCCGAGCGCACCATTCAGATACTCGAGGATATGTTGAGAACGTGTGTTATAGACTTTCGTGGGTCACGGGAGGACCATTTGTCGTTAGTAGAGTTCGCCTACAATAACAGTTGCTAGTTAAGCATTGAGATGGCGCCCTTTGAGGCATTATATGGTAGATCTTGTAGGTCACATGTCTGCTGGATAGACGTTGGAAAAAAGGTGGTGTTGGGGCCTGAGCTTGTGAGAGAGACCACATAGAAGATTATCATAATTCGTAAATGTTTATTGACTGCCAGACTTATCAAAAGAGCTTGCAGATAAGAGGAGGAGACCGTTAGCATTTGAGGTGGGAGACCATGTGTTCTTGAAGGTCTCGCCATGAAATGGTTTGATGAAAGTTGGGAAGAGTGGGAAGCTATCGCCGCGTTCTATCGGGTCGTTTAAGATCCTTAACAGGATTGGAGAGGTGGCCTATCGCCTTGCCTTGCCACCACAGCTAGCATCTGTGCATAACATTTTTCACGTGTCCATGTTATGTAAGTATGAACTTATCATGCCCTAAACACCAGGATCACGCGAAAACTCACCAAAACACCGTTTTAAGAAAATAAGGTTTGCAGTTGGAAAATCATCAACTCAAAATATATAACATTTGAATATAAAATTCCCAAAGTTCATCTCTTATTAGCAGTAAACATGCAGACTAGAAGAGTACCTCTGATCATGGAGGTCGTAGCAGCAGCATCGAGCACGGCCGGTGCTCTAGATGAACTAGGATCTACAAGAACATATGCTCTGGCCTGTCCACTGTGGCCCTGAACTGTTGACTGTCTGCCCGACTGTACTGAGGCACCCCCTTTTGCAATTCTAGATGCCTGACGTCCCTGGGCAGATGTAGTAATAAATGCTCCAGCTGTACTCCGCATACTCCCTCCTCTGGGGCAGTTGCTACGGATGTGCCCAGGCTGGCCGCACTCAAAACACACCACTGGCTCCCTCCCCTGCGCCTGCGACTGTGACTGTGCCTGAACAGGCATTGGACTTTGGCATTCTACCGTACGATACCCTAGTCGTTGGCATCTATAACAAACGAGCTCTCTCTACTCCGACCTTCCTATTGAGACTACGGAAGGCGAGGATGCTAAAGACTACGACTGATACGACCCCACTGGATACGAACTCGGACCAGACGTCCATTGATGCTTATCCTTATGTCCCCGGGATTGTCCACATCCCCGGTTCTACTGACTCCTATTGTCTCTGTCCCTGCGTGTCTCGTTTAGAGTGTCCTCCACTTTCATGGCGGTCTTTACTAATTCTGTAAAGGCTTGCATCCTGAATGTTTCCACTCTTCGCACAGAACTCATCGGTGGGCACGATCTCCTATGCAAACCGGGATAAGCTAGTAAACTCAGCTTTATACTCGACCACTGTTATCGACCCTTGAGTTTGAAAAAGGAAGTCCTCTCTGTAGCGATCCCTCAAAGTCGCCGAAAAGTATTTCTCCAGAAATACCATCGTGAATGCTTCCAAAGTGCCTCCTACTGTAGTCCTGACAAACTTCCACCACATGTGAGCACTCCCTCTCAACTGGAAGGCAGCAAAAGTAACCCTAAGATCATCTTCCTCTATCTGAAGCGTATCCAAGATCGTGGTCACCAGCTCCAACTATTCAGTGACTACCATGGGATTGGGATCCCCAGAAAAGGTAGGAGGGTCTAGACGTCAAAATTTGCGCATTACGATTGTCACCCTCGGTTCATGTACACTTGCGCATTATGATTTTTCTTTTTACAAGAAAATTACTTATTTAAAAAATACAAGTATATTTGTACTTATAAATAAGAACCTTTTGTTGAATGATTTAAGAACAAATGTAGATTTACAATATTCCTTGCAAAAAGATAAGTAGATCTTATTTCAAAAAAAAAACTTTTATTAGAAGTTTTAAATGTAAATTTTTGTTCACTTCTTGTTAATTAATTACAGCACCCTTCTTGTTTAAACAATGTAAAATATAATATAGCTTTCAACTCTAACTTGCAAGTATGTTTAATTGATCCAAAATCTTTGTGTAAACTAGATTAAATTCCTTTTTGAATTAATAATACAAATCTTTATATGTCAAATATTTAAATACACAGAAATTTTTTGTTATAAGATATAAGTACAAAAATTAATTTTACAACTTCTAGTTTTAAAACTTTTATTGGTTTAAGCAAATACAAAAACAAATAATGGATAAGAAATCAAATATAAGAGTGTGTGTGTGTGATTTAACAATAAACAGCAAGATAATAAAGAAAGTAAAGCAATAGAGAAATAACACCACAATTTTTACAAGGTTTGGCGCAACGGCCTATGTCCTTATCTCAAGCCAACCGCTATAAGAATTTTACTACCTTTCCTTTAATAGGCGGAGGAGCCTCTCTCCTTAGTCTAGGCAGAGTAACCTCTCTTGAGAATGTACCATTCTCAAGTTAACCAAATCCTTGTAGGCAGATTAGCCTCTTTTGAGAATCACCTTTCTCATATACAAATCAACAAGAAGAATGATATGAGAGTGTATAAAGAACGCTCCTTCGATGAGCAAATAAGTACAACGAATAAAGCTCTAAACTCACTTCTCAAGGAAAAAAATGTGTATGAAAAGCTAAAGAATTGAAGTGTAAAGAAGTAGTAGAATGAGAGAATAGTTGAGAGGATTGAGTGAATGAAACAATAGCACAAGGTCTCTATTTATAGGCTCCAAAATGAAACTAGCCATTGGGCTAAATATAGAAGTGGCAAACTATCCGTTTTGAAAAAATTTCGAATTTAAGCATGTTCGGTCGACTGAAGAGACTCATTCGGTTGACTGAACTTCACTTCGGTCGACTAAACCCCAAGGTTCGATCGACTGAACTGTTGTAGATATGAAAAAGTATTTTTGGTAGCTGGTTCGGTCGACTGGGCATAATACATCAGTCGACTGGACATGTGAAAAACCAGAATTTTAAGTTTTCAAAATAGTTTTGATCACTGTTTAATTTGGAAAGATTATTTTATGACTTTTTAGGATTCCTATGAGCTTCAAAGTAAAATTCAAGAGATAAGATGAATGTATAAGAATCCTAATACTACAAAATATTCATCAAGTCTTCAATATCTCGATTCCTTACTTTTGTTCCACAAAAACTTGTCACCAAAGAGCTTGATTTCAATTTAAGCGTCATATCTTCCATTTTGTATCTTGGATTGTGCTAAGCATGTATGTCCTGTAAATGATCTCAATTTATACAATTAGATACATAGGTTTGTTATCATCAAAATTGGTTATTGAAGCCTTGTTAGGCCAATAATTTCTTTCTTTTTGATGATAACAAACACAACAACATAATGTAGGAAAGTTTAAATAAAGCTCCCCCTATCAATAAGCATGAGTAATAATCTTTGAGAGTTGAAAAACGCACCCTTTCTATATGCATAAGTTGTGAAGATATTGAAGTTCATTTCATTTATAGAGCATATTTTATGAAATAATGTCCAATAATCTTGTCTTTTGTAAACATTATATTCGTTCAATTTTAAGATCAATCATATGTTAAACATAACCATAATAGGCATGACCACATAAGCATAAGTAATTCATAACCATCCAAAAGAAATATTCAAGCATAACCATAATGAAGTGTAAGTGTAGCACAACCATAAAAAAAATGAGATTAATATAAGTACATGATCCAAAAAAAATAAAACTCGCTAATGCTCTCGAAAAAGTGGTGGTCTGGTGGTCTTTAAGCTTTCGTCCTTTTGCTCACTTTATTCTCCCCATTTTGGCATTTTCAAAAAGAGACAGAGTGAGAAGACTCGGAGTCATTGGCAGTAGCATCATCATCATCATCATTATCACGATCATCCGCGGGTGAAGAGGTAGCGGAGGGAGGTATGCCCATAGCCTCTTCTAGGTGACCAAGGCGAGAGCTAATCTTGTCAAGCTTCTTGTCAATGCGTTTGGAGAAAGAACGAACCAATTTCTTTAGAAAGGAGCGTGTCATAGGAGCAGTATCATCATCTGTGGAAGCAATAGTGGTTGTAGGAACACGCGGAGGTGCAGAAGAAGCAAGAGGTGGAGCATCATCACCAAGGGCATAGGCAGCAGCCTCGGTCTCTTCATCACTATCTTGGACCACTTAAGGTGCTTGGCTTTGAATTTTGGGTACCCACTGACCATTTTGTAGCTGATAACCCATTTGTTTTAAGGTTGTGGCGGTTAAAAAATTAGAATTTTTAAATGGAAGAAAATTTAAAGGAGAAGGAGAGAAGCCAAAGGACTCAAACAGTTGAGTGAGTAAACCACCATATGGAAGAATATGGCGTTTTGAACTTTCTTTGGCAGGCATCCATTGACAAATTAAAGAAGGAAGGTCAATGCGTTTCTCCTTATAGATGCACCACAAAAAAAAAAAACAATCAAGATATGAAATATAGGTGCGGGAACCACTACGAGGCATAACGGTATATGTAATGATAAGATGAAAATTTTTGGCCTCAAGTGTGAGTTGGGAGTAAGATGGAAGGATACCAAAATTCATAGGTGGTTCGGTCATGATTAAAGATAAAAATAATTCGGGGGTGAATTCATGAGCCATGATCCAAGATTGTGAAGAAATTTGTGGACACATGAAGTCTCCTCGACCCATTCCAAAAAGATGGGCGATATCTCTATCGAAAAATTTATAAATTTTTCCATAAAAATAAGTAGTAAAGCGAATGGAATGATCATTTGGATTTGGGAAAAGGTCTTGGGAAAGATTTACATAAAACAACCTAGTGATTTGAAGATAAACGCTTTTATATTGATAGAAAACAACAAGTCCCCAACCAAGTCTAGATTTTCGTCTTACAACATTTGAAAAGTAAGAATCTACCAAGCGAATATTTAAATTTTTACCAAAAATCGGTTCAAGAGATTGTAGATGATGTTTGTAGAGAATCTCGACTTTACTCGAGGAGAACCAATTTTCATTTTCATCGGTGGAAGATTCTCTAGCAATCGATTTGCCCTTTCCTCCTCCTCTAACCCTAGGTGCCATTGAATGATTTTTGAGAGATGAAAAAATGTAGGGATTAGAAAGGTGAGAAATATGGTATGAGAGAGGGGAGAGAGTAGGGTTTAGAAGGGTGAGAAATGTGAACTATTGGAACCCAAGAACTGAGCTTTTTTGTGCCTTAAGAGAGAAACTGAGATGTATAGAATAAAATGTTTTGGGTAAAATGTAATTTGACTTTTCAGTTTTTAGCTACTGCCGAAGGTTCGGTCGATTGAACAGGTAGGTTCGGTCGACTGAACTGAGAAAAATAAGTTCGTTCGACGGGAATTTAGACCTCAATCGACTGGACTTAGTGTTTTCACAGCTTTTTGGTTTTCAGCAAATTCTAAGAATAACAAAATTTATTTTACTTTAAAATACTTCTTGACTTAAGATTATACAACCTCACGAACATGCATTAAGCCCAATTCTCGTCTAATTATAATGAAATGATCCTAATTAAGGGGTTTAGTAAAGATATCTGTCCATTGTTTATTAGTACTCACAAATTCTAAAAATATATTACCTTTTTGAACATGATCACGAAGAAAATGATGACGTATCTCAATATATTTTGTTCGTGAATGTAAAATTGAATTTTTAGAGATATTTATCGCACTTGTGTTATCACACTTAATTGGTATAAGATCATATTTTAATTTAAAATTATTTAATTATTGTTTCATATATAAAATTTGTGCACAACAATTACCTGCGGCCACATATTCGGATTCGGCGGTAGATAAGGCAACATAATTTTATTTTTTTGAAAACCAAGAGACAAGTGATTTTTCTAAGAAATGACATGTGCCGGTAGTGCTTTTACGGTCAATTGTGCAACCAGCAAAGTCTGCATCAGAATAACTTATCATTTCAAAAGATGTAAATTTTAGAAACCATAAGCCTATATCTATTGTGCCAACCAAATATCATAATATTCGTTTTACAGCTATTACGTGTGATTCTTTAGGACAAGCTTGATAACGTGCACACATACAGACACTAAACATGATGTCAGATTTACTTGCAGTTAAATAAAATAAACTACCTATCATATCTCGGTAGAGCTTAGTGTCTACCGGTTTTTCTTGCTCGTCTTTGTCAAGTTTAGTTGAGGGACTCATTGGAGTACCCAAAACTTTTTCATTTTTCATTTGGAAGCGCTTGAGCAGCTCACGTACGTACGCGCGTCAAACATATATATAACTCAAAATTAAAACGGGATAAGGACTCACAGAGCCAGACCAATCTCATGTCTTATATTAGACGGAGTTGATGGTAGAGGATGATATTACCTACGAGGAGAGACTTGTGAGAATTCTTGACACCAAAGAGCAAGTCCTATGAGGAAGAACCATTTGGTATGTGAAAGTTGTATGATTTCATCATGGCATTGAAGAGGCCACGTGGGAACGAGAGTTGAAAGTTCGTGAAAAATATCCCAAATTATTTAATCCTTGATGTATGCTTAATTTCGAGAACAAAATTTCCCAAGTGGGAGAAGTTGTAGGGACCCGACCCCTTTTACTTTGAAAACTTTTAAATTAAACCATGTTTGCTAGTGTTTAATTATGGAAAACGATTAAAATCTTATCACGAGTATGATTGTTCATGGTAATTATGTGTGTATCTATGCATGAGATTAATTATCAGGGGTTGATTGAACGAACCTTGAGGCATCGAGACAAAATTTGGAACTATATACACAATTCTTTTTCTTGGTGTGATGTCCAGTGAGGGACCACTCGAGCAGTCTCGAGACCGATTGAGCGGTCTGTGGGAAGGAGAGGCTTTAAGTTATGGGTTTGAGGTATTTTATTTTATTCTCTTCTCTCCTCTCTGTCTCTCTCTCTAAAATTAGATAGAAACCCTAGGATACTCTCTAGAGTCCCCTTGGGCTCCTACCATTAGAGGAGTTGCTTTGTACATTGGAAGCATGATTCTCACCCCCCGGTTAGGATCTTGCTTGGTTGGAGCTTTCTTAAGCCTCACCTTGAATTGCTTGTGCATCTAAGAGGTAGAATTTACGACTATCTATGAAGATTTTTTTGATGTGTATTGTATATTTCGAGTTTATCCATGAAAATATGAAAAATATATGTTTTGCAAATCCTACGTTAGACGTTGGGGTTAATGCATGTTAAATCTCGAGGTTTTGAAAATTTTGTGGTATTTTGATCTTGATAATATTATATGGAAACTTTTAAATTGAGTTTTGAAAAGTTAGGGTTTCGTTTTTTGTCAAAATCATAGAGATTTGGGGGTTTTGGGTTGTTGAACCCGAATATTGAAATTGGTTGAATTTTTGATAAATTGGGACTAATATTATCTCATTGATAAGTAGATTTTATGAAACTTGAGAATTTGTGGAAATAGTCTAGTATTGCGTTGTGAATTGTGAATAAATTCTAAGGATTGTTGGATATATGTGAAAGCATGAGTTACTTTATTTGATTATAATTGCCATGTGAATTCAAATATAAGATGATATTGGTATTTGAATTGTTGATTATTGGAACCTTAATGGTGTTGGGTTTTGCGAGAGGAACCGGTTTAATGGTTGGACTTGTAGTGGTTTAAACATAAATGATGTAATTAAGGTACCGTATTATTGAATTGAATAACTAAAGTTGGACTTAAGTAGCTCCTCGGTGAAAGACTGAAAACTTGCGCAATGTAAGGTATGCTTTTCTTTCGGGTTAATTCCCGTAAAAACGTGCTATTTGGCAGCCCACCTATCGATGTTTCAGAGAAAAATTAAAAATGTGTGCTCCCGTGTCGGGCTATAGAATGTATACTTATTTATTAGGTCTCGCGTGGTTCGGTGGTGATAAATACGCGAGGGTCTATAGGCGCCGTTTGGCTTTGGTACTTAATTAAATCAAAGAAATAAGTGTGTGTGTAAACCGTTGAATGTGATTGCGTTGTGAACATAAGGAAACAAAATGGGATTAAAGACTAAATGAGGTGTGCGTTGGTTTTAATAAGGAAAGAAATTGGATTATGTGAACATGAATTTATAATAAAAATAAATTTTAATTTTGGATTTAAACGTGTTGCGCATTCACATAATCATCCTCGCATGTCATGCATATGTTTATATTTAGTATTTTTTCTATGAGTCTCGGCTCATGGTGGTTAACCCATTTCAGGTAATAATGGAAAGAAGGTGATCGAATGCTAAGCTTAGTGGCAAGGACTATTTTTGAAGCTTTAGGGAATTAAATTATACTCATATAGGAATATCTTTTGAGAAATGTATATCTTATAAATGTAATTCATTTGATACAATGTTTCTGTACTCAATGTTATGGGTATTTGTTTTATAAGGCCTTAAGACCACACACTCATATCTTGCATGCATGAAAGGACGTTGTTATCGTTTTATGGGATGTATGATGAAAGGATGATGGTTTCTTGTGGTTCAGGAATGTTTTAAGATATTTTTTCTACTATTTTGCTCTTGTACTTATAAAATGGGTTTCATGAAAACTTATCTTTTCAAGCACTTTGAAGTGGGAGGTCAACTTTTTAGGAACAATAGTGAAGAAGCTGTCCAGGGCTGGACCGCTCGAGCAAACTATCGAGCGGTCTTATGCCTCTCTCGATTTCTCAGTCTGTGGGCTAAAATGCTGCAACCTCTGAGGGACCGCTCGAATGGTCTTTTAACCGATCGAGTGGTTTGGCTGGTTGGGTGATTTTTGTCTCTTTTTATTTTGAAGTCTATTTTTCAAAGGTTTGTTTCCTAAGAGTTCTTAAACTTTCTTTTGTGTGCTTTGTATTTCAAATAATGGTTTCTCTTTGTAAAAACATTTCTCCTTTGGGCTTTTCCCTTGTGGATCCTTGGGTTTTCCTTGGTTACGAAGTTAGGGCGTTACAACCACCACCACCACCACCTCCCCATCACCACCACCCCGTGTGAGACCCTGACCCGTCTTTTTTTTTTTGGAATTTTTCAACACGAGTTTACCATTTTTGTTTTAACATGTTCATATGCGTTTTTATGCATGTTTGGGTTTAGATATGCATGTGAGGTTGGTTCCCGGGGCCGTTGGCCGTTGTGGCGCGGGTTAAAAAAAAGATATTTTCGTGGCCTATAAATATCTGGCATTAGATATTTTCAAAATTTATTTTGAAAACTTCTCAGCTAAGTTTTTTTTTCTCTATCTCCTTTGTAACTTCTCGGGGTCCCGGGGCTCGATTTTTGACGATCCAACAGCGGATCCTTGCTATTGGCACGATAGGCTACGCGTTCATTCGGACGAAATTTTATTTCGATAAAGTTTGATTTTGCACGTGGATCGAGCCGTCGAGTTTTTAATTCAACGAGGTAGGATCATAGACTCTAATGTCTTATAAGGGTGCTATGTGTAATCGTGCGTGCTTTTACCATTTTAAAATGCATGAAAATCGCTTTATGTTTCAAACATTGGGTTTTGGGGTTGAAAACCATTTTTCGTCGATTTCGGTTGGATGAAATTGTGTTTCAGGTGTTTCTTTCGAGATTTTGGTGTTAGGATTAGGCGTGTGTATGTCTAAGGGTGTTGGATGGGAGTTTGAACGCTTCGTTTGGGAGTTTTGAGGGCTGAAATAGTAGCTTGGATGTGATTTTCGCCTGGGTTCAGTCGATTGGATCGTGAGTTCAGTTGACTGGATCGTGGAGGTCAGTCAACTGACTAGTGTTTTTGGGGAATTTTGTGAAATTTCAGTGGCTTGTTTGGGTCGACTGGATGGGGTCAAGTCGACTGGGTCCTGTGTTGGGCGTTTGGGTGTTTTGGTGGTTTTGTTGACCGTGTGGTATTGTTAGCACAAGTGTTTCATTAATTAATTTTGATAATTTTAATATTTCAATTCCTATAAATAAATATCTTTAATTTGGATAATATTTATTATTTCCAAAATGAAAGTGTTAACCCATTTTGAACACT